>JAAAKG020142865.1:0-11507 GCA_010014905.2 Druon quercuslanigerum
CCCTACCGAGTGAGTCACGCCTACCCCGAAAGGGAAACGGCTTAATGGTGTAATAATAATAATAATAATAACATAATATACACTTGCAACATTAGGTAAATATTAAATTTTTGTAAGAGCTAGGTATTTTGATAATAGATCCTATAAAAATTGATTTGTATAAAAAAAATCTGCTTTGCTTATCTCATAACTTAGAAAAATTGTAAATAATTTCTGAGGACACTTCTTCCAGGTCAATATAGATATTTTGTGACGGAGCCAAAAAATTTACAGAAATGACGGAATGCAAGGATTTCATAGAATGCACAGAATTCGTGGAAGTCGCGGAATTCATGAATTGCATGGAATTCAAGGAATTAACGGAATTCACAAAATTCAAGAAATTCACAGAATCCATGAAAATCACGAAATTTAACAAATTCAAGGAAGTCGCGAAATTCAATAATTTTACGGAATTCACGAAACTCATCTAATTAATTGAATTTACTGAATTTACAAATTCAAAGAAGTCACGAAATCAAAGGAATTCAAGGAATTCACAAAATTGATAAAAATCGTAGAATCTACGGATTCCTAACAATTCAGGGAATTCACGGAACGTACGGAATTTCAGGAATTAATCAAATTTAATAAATTCATGGATTTCATGGACTTCATGGTATTCATAGAAATAACGGAGGTTATATATTTCACGGAACTCATGAAATTCACAGACCTAATGGAATTTACGGAATTAATGGAATTCATGGGATTCATGGATTTTGCGGTATTGACCGAATTCAGAAATGCACAGAATCTATGGAATGTGTTAAATTCACAGAATCCATGAAATTCATAGTATTTATGGAATTCACAGAATGGACGGAATACAAAGAATAAGTGGAATTCTCAAGATTTCCGGAATTCTCCAGATTCGTTGAATGTAAGTAATTTACGGAATTCAAGTAATTCGCCAAATTCATGTAATTGGCGGAATTTAAGGAATGTACGGAATTTACGGAATTCAATGAATAATCAAATTCAATAAATTCATGGATTTCATGGACTTTATGGTACTCATGGAATTAACGGAGGTTATATATTTCACGGAACTCATGAAATTCAAAGACCTAATTTAAGGAATTCTTGGAATTTAATGAAATCGCGAAATTCACGGAATCCATGATATTCATGGAATTCAGCGAATGCACCGAATACAAAGAATCAATGGAATTATTGAGATTTCCCGAATTCACCAGATTCTTTGAATATGAGGAATTTATGGAATTCAAGTAATTAACTAAATTTATGTAATTTAAGGAATTCACGGAATTTAACGAATTCATGAAATTTAAGGAATTCTTGGAATTTCATGAAATCGCGAAATTCACGGAATGCATTGAATCCATGGTATTCATGGAATTTGCAGAATGCATGAAATACAAAGAATAAGTGGACTTCTCGAGCCTGCCGGAATTCACCAGATTCGTGGAATATGCGGAACATACGGAATTCAAGTAATTCGCCAAATTCATGTAATTCTCGGAATTCAAGGAATTCATGTAATTCACGGAATTCACGGAATTCCACGAATTCATGAAATTCAAGGAATTCCTGGAATTTAATAAAATTGCGAAATTTAAGTAATGCATGGGATTCACGGTATTCATGGAATTTATGGAATACAAATAATTAATGGAATTATCGAGATTTCCGGAATTCACGAGATTCGTGGAATATACGGAATTTACGGAGTTCAAGTAATTTACCAAATTCGTGTAATTCGCGGAATTCGCGGATTTCGTGTAATTCATTTAATTCACGAAATTCAACGAATTCACGGAATTCAACGAATTCAACGAATTCAACGAATTCATGGAATTCATAGAATTCACGGAATTCAAAGAATTCACGGAATTCAACGAATTCACGGAACTCAACGAATTCACGGAATTCAACGAATTCACGGAATTCAACGAATTCATGAACTTCTATGAATTCTTGGAACGTAATGAAATAGCGAAATTTATGTAATGAATTGTATTTTTGTATTTACACGTATTTTGCATATTCCTTAATTTCGTGAACTCCATGAATAAAATCAATTGCATGAATACCGTGAATACCAAGACCCCGTGAATTCCATTATTTCAGTGAATTTCTTGAATTAAATTAATTCCTTGAATCCCATTAATTCCGTGAATGCCATTAATTCCGTGAATTTCACAAATTCCTTAAATTTCGTGAGGACAATCAATTCCGTGAATTCCTTGAATTCGTAAATTTTGTGAATTTCATAAATTTCGGAAATCCCGCGAATTCCGTGAATTTGGTGATTTTCATAAAGTTGAATGAATTCCTATAATTCTATGAAATCCATTAATTATATTTTCAAGCTTATGTTTTACGATTAAAACAAAAGATACGCATCCTATTAGAAAATAATTAATAACAAATTTGTAGATATTTATTGGGTAACAAAGTTTTGCATTTTAATTATCACATAACACCAATAACTTATCATTGAAATTATTGTCGGCCGAATTCATTTCAAATCATGCAGGCTGAACACGTTTATGTCACAGAATCAGGTGCGGATGAAATATATTGTTTTTCAAAGGCTTTTAGAAGACATGTATTTCACCAATTTGACAGAAAATTTGTTTGGAAAAGTTATGAGTATTTGAACTTTTAAAACTCGTCACGCAATTTAAGGAACATTTTTCGGAATTTTCTTTTGAATTTTTTGAGAGGAAGAACTTTACTTCTCTAACTTTTTTCGTGTACCGTCTTGCTTTTGCACAAAATCTGAATACTCAACTTTCATTTAAAAAAAATCTTTCTCCTCTCCGAGGCTCGGGCACAAGATATAATCTTATGAAATATATTCGCCATAATAGTACATTCATAGAAAAAAATCAAGAAAAAAAACTCTGCCCTTTTTGAGAAAATTATTTTCAAAATTTTCAGCAAAACAGCCTCCATTTTGTCAGCTTTCAGAATCTTCAAATTTCTTTTGTAAATTTCGAAAGAAAATGAAAACAACGTTACGAGTTTTAAAAGTTCAATATTCATAAGTTTGCCCAAAAAAAATTTCAATTAAATTGGTAAAATACGTATAGTCCAATATAGGAAAATTAAAAAACTTGCTTCTACTCTGAAATTCCAAATTTTTAAACATATTCCCTGTTTTTTTAGTCAGTTGTAAGTCTTTAAGCCGTAAAATTATGAAAGCAATTTCAGTCTTTAAAATTTCTCTTCCACCGCGAAATTCGAAATTTTTTACACCTTCCCGATGGTTCCTTAAAAGTTGTAAATCTTTTAGAGTAGGGGTATTAATCCAAGGCATTCATTTTAAAAGAAAAAAGAAATTAATCTATAAAATGACCATAAAAAATTCAGAGTATAAAGAAACCATATACCATGAAATTTATAGGTGAAATGCACACTTTCACTCAAAGCGAACTTCAAAACTTTCTAAAAGTTTCACTCCTGATCCTGGGAAGTTGTAAATCTTCCAGAAATGGGAGTAGTGACTACATAAATCTGAAAAAACACTTTTTTAAAGAACATAATTTTCTTTTCAGAGATATAGTGAATTATAGGCTCAAATAAGAAAATTCTAATTTAATTAAATCTGTCTTGTAATTGAAAGGTCACTTGTGATGAAATTAAAATTTTCACTTAAATGAAATATAATGCGTGGTATTCTTGCGCCTCCATAATTATGCGCGGACCTTTTACAATGAAATCTGTGATTTGGTGATTGTGAATTCTCTTTTGTTAAAGCACCTTTGGCTTTAAATCGCTTTTTCTCCTAATTTCTTCAAATTATCTCGCCAATGGTGTTTAATGATGGAAAATTTTTATCCGCTATTTTCTGTTCATTTTATAAACAAATTATACAAACAAATTTGCACGTTAGGTTTTTAAAGGTCGAAAAAAATCCTTTTTTCTTCTAATTTTTCTCAAATGATGTCGCCAATGATGTTTCTTCATGATATTTTCTTAATTTATATTTTTTAATAAATTTGTACAGAAATTATTTCTTGAATACATTTAAAACAAAGGAACATTTTGTTAATACATAAAAAACCGATAATTTTCCACTATTAAAGATCACTGGCTATATCATTTAAGGAAAATTAGGGCAAAAAATATTTATTTCTGACTTTAAATGTCCACACTGGCTATTTGTTTATATAATTTGTTTCTGAATTTCAAAGAAAATTTTGGATGACAATTTTCCATCACTAAACATCACTGGGGACAAGAAATTTAACAGAAGAAGCGATTTCTTCAGGGCTTTAAATGTCCACACTCGGCATTTATTCTTACCATTTGTTTATAAATTTACTAAAAAATATCGGGGGGAAATTTTCTATCAGTAAAAATCACTGGCCGCATTATTTAAGGAAATGTAAGAGAAAAAGCGATTTCTTTCGACACTTACATGTACACACTGGGCATTTGTTTACATAATTTGTTGATAAAATAAATAAATAATAACTGATAATAATTTTTTCTAATTAAAATTCCCTGGTGACATGATTTAATAAAAATTAGCCGAAAATTCGACTTTTTTCGCCTTTTATATGCATACAGTGGGCATTTGTTGATACAAATTGTTTATAAAATTATTAAAAAATATCAAATAAAAATTTTCTATCAATAAATATCACTGGCGAAATTATTTAAGGAAATTTAAGAGAAAAAGAGATTTCTTTCGACCTTTACATGTCCACACTGCGCATTTGTTTAAATAATTTGTTTAAAAAAATAATAGAAAATATCTGATTTTAATTTATTGTCATTAAAAATCACTGGCGACATTACTCAATAAAAATTAGGAGAAAAATGGATTTCTGTCTGCCCTTAAATGTCCCAAATGGGCAATTATTTATACAATTTGTTTATAAAATTAGTAAAAATATCGGATGATCATTTTCCATGATTGAGCGTGACTAACGACATAATTTGAGAAAATTTATAAGAAACAGCGATTCCTATCGGCCTTTAACTGTCTACACTGTACATTTGTTTATAAAATTAATACAAAATATCTAATAATACACTCAAATTATTAAAAATCACTGGCGACGTCATTGAATAAAAATTAGGAGGAAAAAGCGATTTTTTTTTGCCTTCAAACGTCCACACTGGGCATTTGTTTATACAATTTGTTTATAAAATTATTGATAAATATCGGATGATAATTTTCGATCACCAAACATCACTAGCTACATAATTAAGGAAAAATTAGGGAAAAAGCGATTTCTTTCTGCCTTAAAATATCCACACTAGGCATTTGTTTATATGATTTGTTTATAAAATTATTTAAAAATATCGGATGATCATTTAACATGATTGAGCGTCACTAACGATATAATTTGAGAAAATTTATAAGAAACAGCGATTCCTATCGGCCTTTAACTGTCTACACTGGACATTTGTTTGTATAATTTGTTTATAAAATTAATAAAAAATATCTGATAATAATGTCAATTTATTAAAGATCCCCGGCGACATGATTTATTAAAAATTAGGAGAAAAAAGCAATTTCTTTTGGCCCTTAAACGTCCACGCAGAGCATTTGTTTACAGAATTTGTTTATAAAATTATTTAAAAATATCTGATAATAATTTATTATTAACAAAAATCACTGACGTCATCACTTAATAAAAATTAAAAGAAAAATGGATTTCAGTCTGCCCTTAAATGTCCCAAATGGGCAATTATTTATACAATTTGTTTATAAAATTAGTGAAAATATCGGATGATCATTTTCCATGATTGAGCGTTACTAACGATATAATTTGAGACAATTTATAAGAAACAGCGATTCCTATCGGCCTTTAACTGTCTACACTGTACATTTGTTTATATAATTTGTTTATAAAATTAATACAAAATATCTGATAATACACTCAAATTATTAAAAATCACTGGCGACGTCATTTCATAAAAATGAGGAGAAAAAAGCGATTTCTTTTGCCTTCAAACGTCCACACTGGGCATTTGTTTATACAATTTGTTTATAAAATTAATGATAAATATCGGATGATAATTTTCGATCACCAAACATCACTAGCTACATAATTAAGGAAAAATTAGGGAAAAAGCGATTTCTTTCTGCCTTAAAATATCCACACTGGGCATTTGTTTATATAATTTGTTTATAAAATTAGTGAAAAATATCGGATGATAATTTTCGATCAATGAACATCACTGACGATGTAATTTGAGGAAAATTAAGAGAAAACAACGATTTCCTTCTGCCTTTTAATGTCTTCACTAGACAATTATTTATATAATTTGTTTATAAATTTAATAAAAAATGTCAGATGACACATTTTAATGATCAAGTATTATAATTTCGATAAAACCAAGTAATTTTAAGGAAAAAATTTACTTTGTCAAGAAAGAGTCCATAGTTTAGACTATTTGTTAACTTAATTTGTTCCTAACAATTAAATTTACCATCATTTTTTTCCTTTAAACTACCCCCTTGCATGAACTCTATTAATACTGATCATAGAAAAAAAATTCATAAAGAGAAACAAAAAAAAATAAAACGAGAAAATCTACTTTTTCTTGACTCTTTGCATTAACATAAAAGTATAAACAAAAAACATTTAAATATTGAATAATATTTGCATTAAATTGTATTCTTAGATACAGTAAAAAAAAAATATTTTCTATAATAATATATTATCATAATTAATAATTTGAAATTATGCATTGGTATTAAAATAAAAGTATTTTCGTTGTTAATTTTTATAATTAAAAAAAAGTGCGAATTCTAGTAAAACATTATGATTGAATATTTTATTGCAACTTGTGTCATTTTTCCATCAATTTAATTTGCTTATTTTGAATACTATTTTTTAAGATAGAAAATAAAAATTTTGTTAAATAAAATGTTCTTGTCGCTTGTGTCTTTTTTCCACAAAGTTAATTTTTATATTATTAATATATTTTTATAAAAAGAGTTCATAACAAGTTTGTAGATATTTTTTGGGTAAATAAGATTTGTCTTTTCATTTTTTTGTCTCTTGTGTCGTTTTTCCAAAAATTATATTTTTTATTTTTAATCTTATTTTTCGGATTAAAATAAAAAGTGTGCGTCCTATCAAAAAATCATTTGGATGAGCAACTTTTTCTATTCGTTTTTTTTCATAGTTTGTGTTGTTTTTCCAAACATTAAAAATGTTCAAATTCTTATAGTGTTTTTACTAATAAAACAAAAAACAGCAGCCTATCGAAAAATTATTAGTAACTATTTTGTAGGTTTTTTTGGATGAAGAAATTTTGTCTTAATAATTTTTTTCGTGGATTATTGTTCTTCCAACAATTTTTATTTAAATTTAAATGTTTTGTTACGAATAAAATAAAAACTACGCGTCATAGCAAAACCTGACCAACAAGAAATTTATATATCTTTTTTGATTTCACAGTTTTAGTTGAAACTTTTGCAACAAAAACTTGACATTTTGATCTTTCAGAAAAATTAAAAAGGTTTTAAAATTATATTTTTTTGAAAAAAGATCCTCTAACAATCGCTCCACTGGGAATCGAACCACCGAAATTCCGATTGCCGGTCGGATGCAATGATTAATAGCAACAATTTTTGTGTCATAATTTCCCATCCAGTTGAAGTACACTTTTAAACAAAAAAAAAGTTTTTATACAAAAAGTTTAATTTTCTACCGGAAAAATCGAATTTAAAAAAAAATTCAAGAATTCTGAACCAAAAGTTCAAGTTTATATTAAAAAAAGATTAATTTCAAAACTAAAAGATTAATTTACGAAGAGAAAAGAAGAATTATCATTTAAAATTAAAAAATTCGCAACCAAAAAGTTAAATTTTTAAGCAAGAAATAAAATTTTTCTTCTAGTTTTTAAGAAAGTAGTTGAACTTTAAAACTTAGTTGTGTAATTTTTAATCGAAAAACGCAAACTTTAAATCAAATTCAAGAATTCTTGACTAAAAAGTTGAATTTTTGACTAAAAATATCGATTTTTAAACAATTTGAATTGTTTAATTTTCTACTAAAAACACGACAAATTTTATAACAAAATTCAAGAATTCGGAACCAAAAAGTGGATGTTTCAGCTAAAAAGATAAATTTTTAAAACAAAAGATTAATTTACTACGAAAAAAACGAATATTTAATAAAATTAAAAAATTCTCAATTAAAAAGTTAAATATTTAACTAAGAAGGATTAATTTTTAGGCAAAAAGATTAATTTCTTTTACCAAAAAAGACGAAATTTTAATATAACGCAAACATTCTCAACCAAAAATTAGATTTTCAAGCACGAAATAAAATATTTATATTAGATCTTAAGGAGGAGTTCAACTTTAAAACCCGGTTGTTTAATTTTTACCCAAAAAACGAATTTTTATTCAAAAATTCAAGAATTTTCAAAAAAAACTGTTGGATTTTTAACTAAAAAAGATAAATTTTTAAACAAAAAGTTTAGTTTTTTACCGGAAAAAACGAGTTTTTTAAACCAAATTCAAGAATTCTAATCCAAAAAGTTCAAGTTTCAACTAAAAAGATAAATTTTTGAATTGAAAGATTAATTTACGACGAAAAAGACGATTTTTCAATAAAATTTAAGAATTTTCAACCAAAATGCTAAGTTTTTAAAAAAGAAATAAAATTTTGCTTTTAGTTATTAAGAAATTAGTTCAACTTAATAACCTAGTTGTTTAATTTTTATCTGTAAAAAACGAAAGTTTAACAAAATTCAAGAATTCTCAGACGAAAAGTTGAATTTTTAACTAAAAAGGGTGAATTTTTAAACAAAAGCAATAATTTAATATAAAAAAGACAAATTTCTAATCATTAGAAATTTTGAAATTATTGTTTTTAAGGAGCTTCAAGAGAACAGTGAAAATATATCAGAAAACATTTTGAATTACTTCATAAATGTTATATTTATTAATTTATTTTAATTAGAAACATGTCATTTCTACTATAAAGGCCCAACAAAATGTATAAAAGTTTATATTTTAAGCAAAATGATTAAATTTATTTAAAAAAAAAAGAATTCTAAAACCAAAAAGACGAATTTTTAACAAATAAAAAATTTTCACTAAAGAAAGAGATAAGAGTTTATCCAAATTGTTAAACCTTCAAGCCAAAAGACAATTTTTCTCTACCAAAATTGAACTTTTAAACAAATAATATAACTTTTTAGAAAAAAAATAATTTCCCACAAAACTGATACATATTCACCAAAAAAACATAAAATTTCAATTAAAAATATTATTCTTTAACAAAAAAAGAATCTGAACCAAAAAGTTGCACTTTCATAAAAAAATTACTTTTCTGCAAAAACAAATGATTTCTTTATTCGCAAAGATAAATTAAAAAAAAACTGGTTGATTTTTCTGTTTAAAAAGATTTCATTTTACTTTTCAATATCAAAATATGAAATTTTAAACCAGACCTGTGTTTATACGTAACAAATTAAATTTTTAATCCAAAGGACGAATTCTTAATCAAAACGTATGACTTTTTAACAAAATCGTTGAATTCTCTAGTTGCATTTTTAACCAAAACAGACAAAATTTGTCTTGAAAAAGATGAATTTTTATTTTTTAAAAAAAGTTTAAATAGTTGAATTTTAATTCAAAAAAGCTTCCAATTGATTTTTCATGGTCAAAATATGAATTTTTAAACAAACAAAAAATCGCTAAGAAAAAAATAGAATTTTTAATTTTAAGTTGTTTTTTCAAATTTATCTTTTCGATTTAAAAAATCATTTTTTTTCGCAGAAATCTAATTTTTTTTATGAAAGTGCAACTTTTTGGTTCAGATTTTTTGAATCGGTTGATTTTGATTTGGTTGAATCAGTTTGTTAGCAAATTATTTTTTTGATGCAGTTTTATATTTTAATTTAACATTTCATGTTTGTTGAATGAAAATGTATCAGTTTTGCGAAAAATTAATTTTTTTCTAAAAAGTTATATTTTTTGTTTAAAAGTTCAATTTTGGTAGAGATTAGTGGAAATTTTTTATTTGTTAAAAATTCGTCTTTTTAGTTTTAGACTTATTTTTTTAGAAATAAATTTAATCATTTTGATCGCAATATAATGAATTTGAAAATCATTTCTGGAAAATAAAAATTACGTACAGTAAATTAAAAAAATTTTCTTTAGATATTTGAGGTTCTTCTTTGATAATTTTTGAAATCTTTGTGAATAATCTCTTAAAGTTAATTTTTCGATCTGAAAAATTAGTTTAATTTTTCCTAGGAACCTGAAAAAATTTCTTTCATTTTCGTGAAAGTTCACAAAATACTCTCAAAATCTTTGCAAGTTTTAATTATTTTTGAATCGTTTCAAAAATTTTGAATATCACTTAAGCTTACTTAAATTTTTTCTAAAATTATTTAATATGGCGAACTTCCAAAAGTTTGTTTTAAAATCCTTACATCCAGTTTTAAACATTCATGAAGTAATTCAAAATGTTTTGTAATTTTTTTTTTCTTTTGAAGCTCCTTAAAAACAAGCATTTAAAAATTTACCAATGTTTAAAAATTCGTATTTTTTGATATTTAATTAATCTTTATGTTTAAAAATTCATCATTTTTAGTTGAAAATTAAACTTTTAGTTTGATAATTCTTGAATTTTGTTAAACATTTGTTTTTTTGGTTCAAAATTTAACAAATCGGTTATAAAGTTGAACTTCTGTCTTAAAAACTAGAAGAAAAATTTTATTTTTTGCTTTAGAATTTAACTTTTTAGTTGAGAATATATGCATACATTTTTGGAAAAAATTAATCTTTTTGCTTGAAAATTCATTCTTCTTAGTTAAATGTTTAAATTTTAAATTGAGAATTTTTAAGTTTAATTAAATATTTTTTTTTTCGTAGTAAATTAATCTTTTGGTTTAAAAACTTGTCTCTTAAGTGAAAAACATCAACTTTTTTGTTCAGAATTCTTGAATTTTGCCGTAAAAATTGTTGTTGTTTTTAGTAGAAAAGTAAACTTTTGTTTAAAAATACATCTTTCTTAGTTGAAAAATTGAATTTTTAATCAAATAATTGCATTTTGAAGTAACTTTTAACGAGGAATCCAGTGGTGACCTTGAATTTGACCTTGAACTTTATCTTCAAGGTTATCTCAAGATCAATTTTGTTTTTTTAAATGGGAACCCTTATTTTTGACAACGGCAATCGAAAGTGCCGAAAATTTTACATCTAAACATGTTCTCAGGTCATGGGTCAAGGAAGACTTTGAACTTCAACTGATGGTTTTTAAACTTGACTCAAGTATGGGTCGGGTCCAATCAAGATTAGGTTCAAGGTTAAATACAAGGTCACCACTGGATTCCTCGTTAAAAGTTACTTCAAGAATGACCTTGACCTTTTTGAAAAAATGAGAACGTGTCGCGGGACACGCATTGGGAACGAAGTTCCTCGTTACTTTCTTACATTGAATGACTCACGCACTCCATGTTTTCTCTTTCTCTCTCTCGAGTGCGCGAAAGAACGCGTGTAGTACGTAGTA
>JAAAKG020142866.1:0-11507 GCA_010014905.2 Druon quercuslanigerum
AAAATTTAACAATTAAAAAAAACTCGTCTGTTTTAGTTTTAAATGCAACTATTTGTTTGAAAATTCATAAATTTTCTTTATGGTTATAATTTTAGATAAAAAATCATAATTTTATTTTAGAATTCACGTTTTTGCTTGATCAAATGAATTATTTTGTTGATCTTTTTTTTTTAGAGAAATTAGCTTTTTTGACTAAAAATTTAAGGATTACATTTCTTATTAAAAATTTACTTTTTAAAAATTATGATTCCACTTCTTACTTAAAAATTTATCCTTTTTCTTTGAAAACTTAACTACTTGGTGAAAAGCTTATGGATAATATGAAAGTTTTTTTTGCTTGAAAATTAATCTTTTTGTTTGAAAATTCAACTATTTGTTTAAAACTTTACTCTGCTGTTGTTAATACTATGTTACGCAATAATTTGGTGACAATAATTCATAATTTTATTTAAGAATTAATCTTTTTGGTTAGAAATTCAATTATTTGGTTAAAAATTAATAATTTTTAAAAATTTATAATTATTTTTATAGAGTACTTTTTAAGACTGCTATCGATGCGATGAAAAAAATGTTTTTTGTTTTTTAGTTTAAGGTAGAGTTTTACAATGTATTTTATTATTTTAGTCAATGAAATAAGAAAAATAACTGATTTATTTATTGAAATCCTTAGAATTGATTTAACTTTTAAATTTTTACTAATTTAGATTTAGAGAGTGAAAGAAGGGATAATTTTAGTGGAAAATTGATCTTCTTTGTAAAAAATTCGTCTGTTTGGCTCGAAAATTTAACAATTTGGTACAAGATTAAACTATTTGTTTGAAAATTATCTTTTCTGTTGCAAATAAATATTTTCAGTTGAACATTCTAATTATTGGTTAAAAACTTGTCTTTTTTAGTTTAATTCATCAGGTTGAATAATTAATTTTTCCTAATTAATATTTTCAACGGAAAATGTTGACTTTTCCATTTTTGGTTCGAAAAAATCTTTTTTAATTGAAAATTTAACTATTTATTTAAAAATTAAGCTTTGTTTATTAAAAATTGCATCCTTGTTTAAAGATTCAACTTTTTTTGAAAAATTTGTTTTTTGACAATTTTGACCATTTGGTTACATCTTGCGGGTTGAAAAAGTTTGATAAAGTCAACTTTTTGCATAAGAATTTAACTAATTTGTTACGTCTTTCTTGCTTTGAAATTTATCTCTTTTAGTTGAAAATTCAACTTTTTATTTGAAAATTAATCTGCTTTTGCGAAGGATTCAAATATTTTGTTGGAAATTTTTATTTTTCAGTTTAAAACCAAATAGCTTTGTTTAAAGTTTAACTGATTTAAGAAAATGGGTAGAATTAATTCATAATTTAAGTTAAAAATTGATCTATTTTGCAGAAAATTAGTCCATTTGGCTTCAAATTTAAAAATTTGATGTAAAGTTAAACTATTTGGTTTGGTTCTATTGAAGAGGTTGATTTTTTTCAAATTAAATTTTAAAAGTTAAAAATTTAAATAATTTATTATTAATTTTAGCTATCCTTGTCTTCTACCTAGACAAATTTAATTGACAAACATACGCCTTACGGGAAGCATAAAATCTAATTATATAATTTCTAAAGTTTATTTTGGTATAAAACTAAAAAGATCATCAAATATAACAATTTCAACATACATGATATCAGTCAATTAATTTATATTAAGCTTTTTTAGGAATAACTGTGAAACGCAGATTCTTCAATTTTAGATGAATATAATGCTATATCTTAAAGATGAACAGAAACAATATAAAAATAAAAATAGTTTCAGGTAGAAAAAAGTTGATCAATTATCATTTTTTTTTACCTAACTGACACGGTAAATTTATTTTTCTGTAATTTTAAATGATTTAAAAAGTAAATTTACAATTATTTACCCACCATATAGAAGAACGTCTAACAGTGAAGTGATAATTTTAAAGTAAATTATTCTGTATATAAAAAGAAGTATTTGTGCAAAAAATAAGTTTTTTTTTGTTGCAAAATTTGGTTTTGTTTTGATCCGAAAATAGGCTCAGTATAATATGTACCAAAATATACTGAAAAAATAATATTTTAAAATTATTTTGTTTCACGTAGAAAGTACATGTAATTGAGTTAATTTCCATATTCTATTGCAGAATCAAATGTTATAAAAAACACTTGACATTGATATTTCTTGTAAAAAAAATTTCTAAACTCAAATTTTTGAATATTATTAAGATAATAGAAGTACTCGTATGCAACGAAAAATTGTCAATATAGTTAGTAACTTTAGTTATATGTTAGTACTATTTCTTTGAACACATGTCCTATATATAGTTGTGAACAAATTGGAAAATAAAAATGGAACTTTTCGGTACTTTTGTCCCTATACGGACTGCAGAATTTCAATTATACAAATTTCTTGTCCGGGTGTTTTTTGCATGTTCATTGATTCGGTTTTCATAATTTGAAAAAAAAATTATGTAAGACAGTGAACTTTGTCCCGTGATCCTAAAATAATTTCAGTCCTAATCGTGAAAAGCCAAATTTTGGGTTTTGCATTTTTTCAAAAAATTGCATGCTACTAAAATCTTTACACCAAGCTAGCAGTAGAATGGTAAACATATTGCTTCTATGAAATTTTTTCCTTTATAGGAATTGAAGGTCCATTTAAGGCTCTTTCATGAACCCCTACGCAATTTTTCAAAAACTACCCTATCTCTAAAAACTACCCTACAAATAAATATGCACTCATTTAAAAAGTGAGTACATCAGAATTGAAGGTTTATTTTAGGTCCTACAATGCCTCCTTTTGATCACACAACTCAGAATACTCTTTCTTTTTTCTCCTATATTCTTTCTCATTACTTTTTTCTTTTCTACACTTTCTCAATTCCTTTTTGACCTCCTTCTTTTTCTCTTTGCAATCGTCATCTCATCCACTTTTATTCCCCTCTTCACTAACTTCATTTTTGTGTGTGCACTCTAATCCGCTTTTTACTTCTCCTATCATTCATTCCATCTCCTTCTCCACATTTACCTATCTCTTTTTGATATTTGTTACCTTTTCTCTAAACGGATTACTTTTTTCTCTATCTAATGCCACTATTAAGGGAAAGTGATCCGAATCAATATAATCACCTACCTCTAATTTCTTGACCTTCTCTCTTACCTAATTATCCGCTATCACATAATCAATTACTGTTCCCCTTTCTCCTCTTGACCATGTATATTCTCCTTTCTCATCTCCCTCTATATATCCGTTCAAGAAAAAGCATTCCAACTTCTCCAAGCTCTTTAACAACTTCTTTTCCTTCCTAATTCAGTACCTTATCTTTTGAATTTTTCCTCTCTTTTCTCCCCATTCCTTTCCTCCTCTATCTCCTGTTCTCGCATTGAAATCGCCACCTATTATAAGCCTAATCTCTTCTTTATTTTCTTCCATCATTTCTTTCAATTCCTCTGCTTCCTCCTTCATATCTTCGTTCACATAAACCCCTACTATCCATCCCTACTCCACTTCTCTCCTTCCATCTTTAAATATTCTACTATTATTCCTTCTTAGTATTGCCTCCTCTCTTTCTTATCTTTCTATGTTATTCATTCATTTCTCAGTCCCATCACCATTTCTGACATTGCTCTCCCCTTTTTACTCCTCCTCTCTGCATTTTGATCTTGCCATTTGTAACCTCTTGGTAATCTTTCCCTTACTCTTTCCCATCCTTTGTCATCTAGCTACGTCTCCATTATTATTACAACATCCCATTCTGTGAAATTTCTCATAAATTCCCTATCCTCCCTCTCCAATCCTGCTATATTGCAGTAACATATCCTCCATTCTTCTCTACATTCGTTTTTTGTCTCTTTTTGCTTTTTACTATTTCTTATTTTCCTATCCCCTGTTCCAACCTCTTCTAGTTTCCTGGTACCGCATTTTATACTAGCTCTTCCCTTTCTTTATTCAATTTGCACCATACTCCGTCTATCTAGTACAATAATTAACCCATGCTCTTCTTCCCTTCTTTCTTTTATCTTCCGCTATTTTTCTTAACTTATACTGCATCTTCCTTTCTACCCATTTAAAATCAACCTCTATTCTCTCCGAGCTTCCATATAACATCCTCTTTTTTGTCATTACTTCCCTCTTATGTTTTCATTTCTTTGGATTCACCAGTACTATTCTCTCCCCTCTTAGATTTTTCCGTTCCTACACTTCGCAATTCCTCTATCTCCATCTTAGCATTAATCCTTTTTAGTACTTGGTTTACTCCTTCCTGCACCCCCTTTCCCTCTAACCTTATACCCTTTATCACTATGTTTCTTTTTCTTTCTTCCCTCTCTTTCTTTTCTATTCTTTTTTATATTTTTCTCAGTCTTTCCTTTTCCGTATTCCCACCCTTGCCCCCACCAAGATCCCGTTTCGAGATTTCTATCTTCCCTATCCTACTTTACATTCGAAAGTAGATGCACTGACTAACGGTATTCTTGAATTGACGTAGATTTTTATTTTATCATAGGGTTACGTAATTTCATCTAATAAATTAATAATGGCCATTTTTGGCAGTCCTTAATCATTATTGTTCCATACGTTAGAGTGAATTTTATGTTCTACTATAAAAAAAATATATCTTAGCAATATCAACTGCATAAAGTGATTAAAAAAAAAAATCAAATCTAAAAGCGGCATCGAAATTAAGACATAAAAATTCTACATGTGCCAAAAACCCCAGTGTGGATCTTTCCATACAATCCTCATGGCTATTGCCAGCAAATAATATCCTGTCTCTCTTTTTAATTTAAAAATAAATATTTTATTGCAAAATCCACAGAAAGTAGTTTTCCAGAGATGCTGATTATACACGCAGAAACATTATAGTTGACACAGTCGTCAGACCTGATTGCCATAAATTATTTCAAATATTCTGATATTAAATAATAAAGAATTACTTCATTCTCTCTTAGATTGTTTGACATTACGCCACTTGAAGATAAACTAAAAAAATTAACTTTCGCAATACTTAGCAAAATATAAAACCGTATTTTAAAGACCAACAGAGATAAAAAAATCAAGAAAACGTACATTATTTTTGTAAACTTAATTTTTCAATGTTCTAGACGTCGCATTATCTAAAATTATTTTCTTTTTATTGAAAAGTGAAAACTAGCATCTTAATACAGACTTCACAACAAAATGTGATTGTTTTTTCAACTTCAGCCTAAAATATCAAAATAAATAATCAGTTTGACTCTCAAGAACATTTTTTCTTTAAATTTTTTCATCGATCTAAAATCTTGCAATTTAAAAAAAAGTACAGTTAATACTTTTTAGAACCACTGCGTCAAGAAATCTTTTAACTATTTCGACTGGTTTGATTTGAGATTTGGAATTTACCTAATAAGGCCATTAAAATCAATGCTCGCTTTTCTTCTCTAATTGGTAGAATCGTTTCAACAACTCAAAGTCCTTGAAACAATTAAAGTATTTCTAATTTGTTTTTTCATTTTATAATAAATAAAATATTTAAAACACGTTAATTTCCTAAGTTTGATAAGTAGGTAATTTATTAATAAAAATGCAATTGCTGTGAACAATGCAGCGACTTTATTGACATTTTGAAAAAATATCCCTGAGATTAATTTGAACATTGTCTTCGTGATACAATTTGAATTATGTGTAACGCTTCAATACAACTTCGAAGTAGAAACGAAATTTTATGTTATAATATTTTTTATTGTCGATATGTACAGACTTTTGGGGTGCTTAGATATAGGAAATCAATCTTTACTATCAAAGAAATTATTAGGTAGTGCTTTCTAGTTTGGGCTCATTAAAAATAGTCCGTTCCACCTAGAATGTCCAGCAGACCCGAGCCAACTTCAAACTGAAGTATCGCCGGTTTAAATAGACTTAACTCAATCTATTTTTTTTAAATTGTAGCCTAGAGTTTTGAAAAAAATGGACATTGTAAAAATAGATATGTAAATTAATTGCTTCTAATAAATATTTTGTAAACAAGTGATAAAACTTTTTTGAAAAAAGCACTTTGCTGAAGAAACGCCCGGCTCTCTGCAAACCTTTTTAGTACGTGAGGGTTAAATAAAATTCAAAAAAAGAGGGGGAAAGTGTATGTTGAGAAAATTGAGTCCTTAAAATCTTTTCAGTTACGAATTCGACGCGCTATTGTTTTAGCTAATCGGTAAGTTAATAAGACTGGCGGTGAAAACTCAAAAAAAGAATTTCTTGAAACTGGATAAACATTAGGCTCAAAGGATTTTAAAATTCTACTTTAGGATCATGATCATCATTCACAAAAATTATAAATCCTCTCATCTTCGCAAAATCCTTCCGCTCGACATTATTTAAACGAGCGAAAAATAAGAATAAGAGATCATCACGATCGGTGACGCATCCGGGCAACAATCATTCCCGAACTTTGGTCTGAGGAACTGCTGGATTCACGCAATAATTCCCGAGCTTGTTCCCTAGCTCTAGTTGTCAAATATGGTAACAGATCTAAGTCCCTAGCAAGTTCAGGCGTCAATAAGTGAGTTGTCCTAGTTGCTTTATTTCGTATAATTACCCTGTCTTCAGAATTACATATTGGGCGAAGACGACCATCGTCATTCCTTCCAACGATGATATCGCCTTTTTCAAACACAGCCAAAGGACCAGTGACTGGTAATAAAGGACCATTATTTTGAAGTCTGATGTACGTATCCGGATAATCAACTGGTTCAACTAACGCTGCCCTCAAATCGATAGGTGCGACTGTACGGACGTAATCAAGTCTATAACCGGGACAAACTGAAAGATCAGAAAAAAGTATTTTATGTGAATAAATATTTCATTAATTTAATCGAAGAAAAATGTAATAAATAAAGCTACACTGAATCAAATATTTCGTTGAGCCAATTATTCAGTTTGTAAGATATGGTACTGCTATTTTGTTAGATGGGACAACCATTTACATAGTTGATGTTACTAACTGAATAGTCACTCCAACTAATGGAATTGTTGTGCCAAGTATTAAAATAGCTGTATCAACTAGTAAAATTACAATGCCATATCTGTAACTCAAAGAATGAATGCTGCTTTTCAATACGAGAACATAAAATATTTTGTTTCTCTTGTCTAACTTCTAATCAAATTGAACCGATAATATCAAAAAAATCAGGACTGTCATAATAAAAGTGACTTTTGAAAAAAATAGTCATAAAAATTAATTGTACTGTCAATAATTAATTATTTGAATAAATTAGTGATGAATAACTAAATCAAATAGTAAAATATGGTATGCCCATTAATTTAAATATTTTAATTTTTATAAATTAATTATTATAAAAGTAATTATTCTTAATAATTCTTAATTTATGAATCCAGAACCTAAATAATTGGAATCCTGCTTATGATTTTAATTTTCTTGTAATACATAAATCTTCTACTCCCCATAAACTTAAAAATAAAACTGGTGCGGAAGAAATAGTTAATTCGGAAGAAATTAACATATAATTCATAAACATTTGAAAATTATTTAAAGTTTAGAAATATTTTTAGTTTCTTCAAAACTTCTAAAATTCTTAAATATTTTTTAATATGACTCGAATTATTATTGAATTTTCTACAAAACAGATAATTTTTTCACTAAAATGATGCATCAATTGTAAATTTTTTTTTAAAAAGTAGTTGAAATTTAAACAACGTAGTTGATTTTTTGATTAAAAAATACGAATTTTTAAAAATGATGCTCGAATAAAAAAATGAGGTAGTTATATTTTTAGTTTAGAAAATTTCTTCTCAATAAAAAAATTTGTTTTTAACAAAACCCATATATTTTCAATGAAACTGTTGACTTTTTAAAGAAAGTTATGAATTTTCAACAAACGAGTATAACACAAAAGATGATTTTTTAACTAAGTACACTAAATTTCAAGAAATAAGTTGAATTTATGACCAAAAATATGACTATTAAAAAAAAAGTTACTATGGATAAAATTCGACTGATAATATAGGAAAAATAAAAAGTGAGACAATAAAAGTGACTTTTAAAAAAAATAATGAAGTAAATAAATTTTGATGACAATAATTAATTAGTTAAATAAATAATTTATTCCTAACTTAGATGTAAATGATTAAAATTTTTTTAATTATTAAAAACGCAAATTATCAATAATTACTACTAATTTATGAATCTAAAACCTAAATCATTTGAATCGTGTATATTATTTAAATTCTGAATATTAATCCTCTACTCGCCATAAACTTAAAAAAAATAGTTTGGAAGAAATTAAAAAATATTTAATAAATTTTCGAAAATCTTTTGAAGCATAAAAACATTTTTAATTGCTTTAAAACTTTTTAAATTTCCTAAATATTCTTTAATATGACTAGAATTATTTGTTAAATTGTGAAAATTATTCCAAAAATGAAATGATGCCTTAAAATCTTTTAGATTTTGTTGTTGAAATTTTTACATTATTTATGTTTTTCCAGGAGCTTTATGAAAAATTTGTTTATTATATTGAAGCCTTTCAAAATCCTTCAAAAGCTTTCAAATTTTATTTCAAATCCTTCGAAAATTTCCATTTTGATTTAGGAAAATGTTTTCCTTTTTCAAATTATAAATTCATTTAAAAAATTTTTTGAATTTTCCTAATAGCATCTCCTAAATTGATTCAAATTTTTCTTCGAATTTTTTTAAATTCTGTTAAAATTAAAAAATTGCCCTCTTATCTTTTAAATTTTTTTTCGAAATTTGTGAAAATCTTTTGAAAAGCTTACAAAAATTTTAAGCAGTCATTCAAAATTCCTTTTCAAACATAAATTTTTTTTTTAATATTATCAGGATTTTGCTGCAAATTTTTTTTAAATCTCTCTATGTTTAAAATTATTTTTGACTCGTTCTAAAACTTCTAAATAACTTTTTAACTCACTTGAATTTTTCCTACAATTTTTTAAAATTCTGCAAAATTAAAAAATTGAAATCTTTGTTTTTTAAATTAGAAAAAATCTTTTAACACTTCCAGAAAATGTTCGTTTAATTTATAAAATCATTTTCCATTATATGAAAAACTTTTAACTATTTTTAATAAAAAGAACATTGCAAATTTGTCAAAAAACTTAAGAAATTTTTTTTATTCACCTAAAACTTTTTAAATACTTAAAGGCTTCTAATTCCATCGTTCGAACTCTTCAATAATCTGAATTTGGTTTAAAATGTTTTTAAATCCCAAATATTTCCCTAAAATTATTTTAAAACATAATTGAATAAATAATAAATAATAATAATATTATTTCCGAAGAGTAAAAATTCCTAATAGGGGAGCAATATTTTAGTTTAATATATTTTATATCTGTTGGAATAATATTTTTAATCGATATCATTTCCACTGAATTCTGCATACATTAAAATTAAAGAGAGCTCTTTAAAATTTAAAACCATACACTTATATCTATAAAATGAAACATTTTTTAATCGATGAAAAAATCATAAATATAATTTTTTGGAAATTTTAAAAGTCTGTAATATTTAATATCAAAAATTTACTATTTTCGAGCATTAAATAATATCGGCAATTTGAAAATTTCAAAATTATACAATTTTTGGTACTTGATAATTTTCAATATTTTCTTTTCGTTATTAAAAATTTTATGCAGCTTTTATTTTTCGATTTAAAGAATATACAGTGTTTCATAATTTAGATTCCAAATAAAAAAATTATTAAAATTGCAATTTTAGTTCCTTAGTTTTTAATTAATTTACTTCTTTAGTATTTTATTTTTCTGTTTATTTGTTGCTTCTCGTTTGAGTACATTGTTTATTATTAATTATAATATTATATATATTTACCAATGGAATAAACACAAACTGATAACATGAAGACCAGGGTACGAACGACCCTCATTTTCTCGAACTACGGTAAACTGACTAACGGAGAACTTTATTCGCATACAGAATATATTAGTAGAAAAACTAAAATTATTTATTTCAAGTGTCGCAATTCGTTGAGAATATCGATATAAATTCGGTGATAAAAATTCTTATTACCGCTCATGACTTCAGATTTTAAAATATGGAAAAAAACTCCTGATATGAAGCCGTATAATTAAATGTCTGGGAATTTACAGCTTCGTCTGTAAATTTCTGACAAAATTATAAAGTATACACAATTGTCCTTATCTTCAAACCTGATAAATTATTTAGCCTATTTACAGAATAATAATTTTTTTCAACGTCAGCAACTGCTATGTTGTAAAAACACATCATTGGCGACCGGCCAAGTGGGAATAAAATTTATATAAGTTTAATTAATAATATTTTCTATAATACACGAGTCATTTAAGAGACTAAATTAACTGAAATTTATAAAATTAGGTTGCTGAAAACGTAATCAAGTTATTTTAAAAGTAAATTGACTAAATTCTTATTTATCTTTAGAAGCGGTTTCTGAAAATTAAAAATAATTTTTTAAATTCCTAAATGATAACAGAACCCGAGTCGAAATATAGGACCTCCATTTATCCTCCAAATTCTCAAATTTCGAGAACTTAGGAGAATCAAAAGAGCATTTATTTCAATATATATCAAGTCCAATTTATGTGTTAAGAATGTGCACAAATTTCCACTTTTGCATGTTTTAGAGACTAAAAGAGGACTTGGTGAAATCCTCGTTACAGCCTCGTAGGTCCTTCATAAAATTATCCATTTACTCTTATGTGAGTTAGTCGTATAGCGCGCGCTATTCTGGAATTTGCATAAAATTATTCTTGAAAAAATTGATTATTTTCCATTCTCAAAAT
Organism: Druon quercuslanigerum; assembly: GCA_010014905.2. Taxonomy (NCBI): domain Eukaryota; kingdom Metazoa; phylum Arthropoda; class Insecta; order Hymenoptera; family Cynipidae; genus Druon; species Druon quercuslanigerum. The sequence continues at coordinate 10,789 of JAAAKG020142866.1, forward strand.
ACCAAATTTTAAAGAGACACACTAAACAAAAGATTCTTTTCCAATCTATAGGTTTTGCTTATAATTATCGTACGATTTCTTTTAATTGAGTTGTGAATGTTTCCTCAATTTTCATGAAAGAAATATTTCTATTAGATTCTCATATTAATAAAATATCAAAAATTGAAATTAAATTATTAACAATTTTCTAATGTTAGAAATTTTTAAGAAATGTATTATGTTTGGATTATTGAATTTCAATGTTATTGATAATAAAATAATCTAAATACATTTGTTAAGAATCAACCAAAAAAACGTACGATCTGGGCACTACGATCTTTTTTCCTCAATATTCATCATTTTACATATTTTCAGACTCACATGTATATATGTATATTTATTATATTTCTATAATATAATATAATCAAGATGTCATCCTAGATACTTTTTTGAAAAAGAATGTTACTCATGTGATGAACTTTTTTATACAATGTGTAATACAAAACCACCATATAAATTTATCAAAAATAAGGTCACTATACCCTCATTAGTTTTAAACGAAAGTTTTCTGAGGATGAATACATTATATTAAAAATATGTGCATTTTCTTATTATGTACCATCGAGTAGTATCGTAATTTTATCAATACGAGACCGATCACGCGGACAGACGGTCATTTTTCCGATGGTTCAAGTGACCGAATATTAAAATAGCGAATATTAGGATACCGAAATTTATTT
>JAAAKG020142867.1:0-11506 GCA_010014905.2 Druon quercuslanigerum
GTTGATGACCGATTGTTTTTGAGATGGGTGATGGTGAGAGGAGGCATGTAGGTATCTGTTTGTATGGGTGGGTTTTTTGTAAACGTCATGTCCTAATGTATTATCCGATTTTTTGTAAACTAGTCAGTCCAAGAAAGGCAATTTTCTGTTTTGTTCAATTGGATATTAGGATGTAATTGATTGATGAAATTGAAAAACTTATTTAGTTCATTTAGTCCATGTCCCTAGATTACAAAGGTGTCGTCCACGTAACGAAACCAAAATTCCGATTTAAGCTTGGATTGATTGAAGATTTTGGTTTCTAGATCTTCCATAAAGATGTTGGATAATACAGTTGAGATTGGAGATCCCATTGCTTTTCCGGAGGTTTGTTCATAGAATTGGTTGTTAAAAGAGAAGTTAGTATTATTGAGACTGTGCTCTATCAAAGGTATGAGCTCGGAGGGGAAGTTTGCAAAAGATTTAATAACATCAATTGTATCAGAAATTGGTACTTTCGTAATGAGAGATGTTACGTCGAAATTCACTATGATATTTTGGGGTTGAATCCGAATCTGTTGTATCTTTTTGATAAAGTCAAAAGAGTTTTGGACATGAATAACAGAGTTTCCTGTGATAGGATTTAGTTTATTGGCGAGGAAGCGTGCTAGCTTGTAAGTAGGTGAGTTTCTTGCGCTGACGATCGGCCTGAGTGGAATGTTGTTTTTGTGGATTTTTAGGTGCCTGTAAAGTTTCTGACAGATGGCATTAGTAGGTATTAATTTAGATATTATTTCGCTATCAAGACTAGTGTTTTGTTTGACAGAAGATTGTTTCTATGGGGTCCTTTTTAAGTTTTTTCTGCCTTTATCGTCAGTTAGAAGGTTCATGGTTTTGTTGTTATAGTTTTCTTTATTCATCATTACTGTTGTGTTGCCTTTACCTGCGGGTGATATTATATTTTCTTTATTCCGATTGGGTTCTTTAATTGCGGTTTTTTCTTTCTTTGTTAAGTTTGAGGAGGGCATTTGGGCTTGGCGTAAAATGTTGGAAGTCCTACGTCGTATGTCATTCGCTTTTTCAGGTGGAAGGGCATAGATTGCGAATTCCAAATTACTGTTGATTTCTTCTTTCGGGATTTTGGAGGGAACTACTGTAAAATTGTGTCTATTAGATAAGACAGAAATCATTTAATTGCTAAGAGGATGGTCAGAGATGTTTTTTACTGTGTTAGTTAGTGGTGTTTGCCTTTCTGGAAGTAATTTGTCCAATTTTATTTTTTGTTTTTGTGTTTGAAGATCTTTAAGCCGCTGGGATTAGTTAAATGATATGTGATCCAATGCAGACCAAATTACATATCTGTGATTATTTTATAGGAAAAGATGAAGTTTTAATTAAGAGAAGCAAACTTGTTTTAGGCAAAATTGATTTGGATTTTGATGTTCCCAAATTATTTTTCAATTGTAAGATTTTTGGGACCTTGAGAAGTCCTGAGCTTACTAAAGGTGTTCGTTTTAATAAGAAAAATTTCCCCGTAGAGCTTTTTAATAATATATTTAATGATATCACGAGGATTCATTATAATAAAAGAGATATTTCGGGTTTTAATATTGTACAAAACTGCGAATTTCACGAAACGTCGTCAAAATTTCCCAAATTGATGATTTTCGGCAATTTTTCCGCGTTTTTACACGCAAAATTGTACAATAAATATAATCCTAATACTTGTAAATTATTAACCAGTATTAGCCTTAAAAATCAATCTCTAAATGAACAGTTATTTACAAAAGAAAGAATATGCTCAACCCTTCAAGAATTCATTACTTCACTCTCTAAACTTGAATTAGGCAAATTCTAAAAGGAGAATATTGATTGAGAAAGGATTTCGCAAAATTTGCGTAAAGCTGGGACATATAGGCTTTCGGAAAAATTTAAATTGCAGTTGAGTAAACGGAATGTATTCTATTAAAAAAATAAAATAAAAAACATTTTCCTTTCCTATTCGTCTTCTAATTTCCCTGAAGCAACCGCTTGTTGTACTAGACTTTGTGTATTCTTTCAAAAGTTAGGAGGAGATTTTAAAATAATTCCAATGAGCATGAAATTGTTTTAAACTCTAACAAAATAATTTTGAAGTATCTCGTCTACTAATTCGATTAGTATAATTACATATGAATCAGCAGAAAACTACTAATTCTTAGTAGAAATGCTTTCTAAAACAACTGGTAAATATCTTGGCTTGGGGCGAATTCAGTCAGCAGTTTGAAACTAATTCAGTTAAACATTCTAAACTAGCTATTTTAAAACTTTTGGTTTTAACAATTTAGAATTCAGAGGTTTCAAAATTAATTAATCCTTAATTGCAAGTACTTTAAAATTATAATTCATAGATCTAAATAATATATATGTACGCATTCAATATTTTGTAATTATAAAATAAAGAACTGGAAGCAGTAAAGTTTTAGAATTTAAACGGAAGCCTGCCATAGCTTTAACATTATTCTTAGGAAATTAGGATTTTAAAAACTCAAAATTAAGCTTTGCAATTTGCTAAAATATTCACGCTTGCAATTTAAGATTGTACCCGTTTGAAATAATTAATTAAAAAATTTTTTGAACTAATGCTTTTATTTTGAAAGTACCAAAACATTAAATTTAAAAATATTACATTTAAAGTTCTTTGAATTGTTAAAATGTTCTTATTCGGTTCTAAACGGTTTAATGGAACAACAGCTTACTTATATTTTCAGAAATAGTTTTCATTATTCGTTTTCGTGCAATCTTAATGAAGAATGAAAGTCAAGTGACTTGAGTTATATTTGTTAACAATTTTTATTTTCAATTGTATAAATTTGAAAATTTTAGATTAAAACTAATATAATGTTGAAAATTCTGGTCGTCAGATTTTGTATTACTTAACTTATAAAGCTATTAAATGGGTATTTTATTTTGGATTCGGCCTAAGGTAAATTTTAAGCTCGTTTTTCTATGCAAAATAGTATATTGCGCTATACGAGTGCAGAAAGTAGAAAGATCCGCCCGAGCGTGAAGTTTACTGTATGAGTCAGTAGGCGAGACGGAGGTAACCAGGAAATGGGATTTTGCAAAATTATGCTAAAATTGCCATAAAAATCCGAAAATCACCGGAAATTGAAGCATCCAAAGATATCTAAAAGAAATACGAAAACTCCCCAAACCACATTCAGAATAAAAAGCTTGTTTGGAAAAATAGAACAATTTCGTGAGTTTCTCTTGTGCAACATAGTCATGGGTAAGTAGCTCTATATCCCCGAAAACCCACAACACCATAACCTAAAGACCCCCTTAACTTTTTTTATTCTTAATTTCTTCTATCAGTATCAACGCCAGGAGTTCCATGATAACGATTTTATTTATAATTTCGAACTTTCTTGTCTTCAAAAGATCTTTGCAATGGATATTGTCTCCGCTCCTTACCCCACTGTGAATAGTCTTCCAATTAAGCATCCAACATAAGTCTGCGATCATATTCGTATTCCATCTACCTTGGTAAACGTCTTTCCATTTCCTTGATACCTTAATGGAAGCGTGCTCCTGCTTCCTCACTGTAATCTCCAAGATTTTCTGGGCAGTTTTCCAGATGGGAATCATGAAATTTAGCTTGTAACTTATCAAGCAACCGATTTTTTTGCAGTTTTTGAGCAAGTCAGACACCAACTCCTTGTAGTAGTCACTCTTGTGATTGCCTATAAAATTCTCAACCACATTCTTGAAGCTCAGCCATGCATCTCGTTCCTTGAAATTCATTGCGGCCATGAACGTTTCATCTCTCAACATTTTACGAATTTGAGGTCCATCAAAGACGCCTTCTTTCAGTTTTGCGCTCGATAAAGCTGGAAATCGTTTTAATAAAATAGCAAAACATTTTCCTTCATTATCCAAAGATTTTACCAATTGTTTCATTGAACCGAGCTTGATGAGCAAAGGAAGAAGTAGAGCTTTAGCCGACTCAACCGCAGGTTTGTTTATAACATCTTTTGATCCAGTTTCTATACGTTCTCAAGCTGGCCAATCTTTCTTAACGTAATGATTGTTGCGATCCCTGGTATCCCACAAGCAAAAAAAGTATGGGAATTTCGTAAAACCAGATTGCTGACCTAGAATCATTGTCAAGATCTTGAGATCGCCGCAAATCTTCCATTTGTGTTCTCCTTATTTAATCTTACCCAAAACCATTTGTATGTTTTCTAATTTTTCCTTGAGCCTTACTGAGTGTATTATAGGTTTCGAAGTATATATAATAATTGTATTGTGTAATAGAACCGCTTTAAGGCTTCGTTTTGGGAAATATATCAACAATCTTTACTCCACAGATTTGTATATATCTTTTTTAATTAATTCATAAGACCATGAACATTGTGACCGTATACCAAGTCGTCTTCTTCTGTAAAGTATTTTCGAAATTACTCGTCTCTATTCCGATAAAATGTAACCTCTGTTTCTGTAGATAGCATATTTCTTTCTTTCAGCCTTAAAGCAACCAATTCAGCCTCATCTTTCGGCAGCCCTAACTCTCTGATTAAATCTTTCTGTTCTTCTTGATTGAATGGGCGCGGCGTACCATTTTTTGCCTTCTTTACAACATATTCTTCCTGATCAGTGTCATCGTTACTCTAGTTGCTCTCCTTTTTGAAATCTTCATAAGTTGTTACATCAATGTCCATATCAGCCACAGATACATCAAGGGCTACTTCATGATCTTTCTTATTAATTATCTCAGTCATGAAAGCTTTGGTTACGCTGGATACATCTGCATACTAATTTTTTTGCAAATTACTGTAGTTGAATCCTACTGTGTTAGTCAAACAAAAATTACAATCATCTTAGCTTTTGGGTTTCCACCAAACAGTTGGTGTAACGAACTTCATTTTCGCAGAATGCCCATTACGTTGGTTCATCATTGATCTGCAAGTACAGCTGATCAGTTTGGGCAACCAAAAATAGCTTCCTTGGATCACCTTACACCCAAAGCAGTGCTAATATATTTGACGCAGGTTTTGCTTAAAGTTTTTACAATTTTTCTTCATCTTAAAAACACCGCACACGTAGCAGTACCTATCACGGTTTCCAGAACATTTATGTACATTTTCTCCCGAACGCGATCGTGTTTTGCAATTTTTCATATTACCCATATATGTATCAAAAACACACACAGTAGGGCTCTCGTTTCAAAAAATAGTCATGAAGTAGACCTTGATTTATGACTTCAATCGCGTCCCCGTAAAAAGGAGCGCATTGAAGTAGATTATATGACATGGGAAAAATTATACACTTTAATGCCTATGAATCTAAACAAAATCCGTTTTTGGCCAAATGCGCTTCTTGGTATTCAAAAGTTTTTGTTCGAATCATTTTGAATCCACACAAAAAATATGACATTGAAGTGGCTTCTTTTTATTGCCATTGAATGCAGTTGAATGACCGTATCAGTTCAATGCCATGCATTGCCTTCAGTGATCGGAGGTATAGCATGGAACCAATGCCGTTCAATGTTGTTGAATTACCAAATAAGTCGAATGCCATTTAATGCTTTTACGATCAAATGGATTGAATACAATCAATGCATTCGAATCCCGTTAAATGACCATTCGGACAAAAACGGAATTTGTTTGGATTTACAGGCATTAAAGTAAACACTTTTTTCAATGCCTTATAATCCTCTTTAATACTCTCCTTTTTACAGGTTAACTCTTATGATTTCGGGGTTTTCAGGTTATAGTATTATGGGATTTCAAGGTTATTGAGCTACTTCTATTTTCCCAAATAAGATTTTTCTCCTGAATGAGGTTACGGGATTTCGAGGTTACGGGGTTTTATTGTTAAAAGGTAAGGGGATTATGAAGCCATTAGGTTATATTGTTACCAGATTAAGGTGTGATTATTAAGTGTTTTGAGGTTATGTCAAAATTCTGAAATTTAGGCGTGATACGGGTTGCATACTCGCTTTCAGCAGGACAAAACACATAGGAATATCATATTGGCATCCAAGACTAAGAAAAAAAATGTGTGGGTCTGTGTTACATAAAATTTCCGATACTAGAAAGGTGTCAACAAATTTCCACAATGTTCGTAAATTTACAGTAATTTATTGTAATTTTTGATGACCTTACTCAAAGTGCACAAACACAGAAGGTAGAAAAAGTCTTTTTATAACTGATTTTTAGCACTGTTTCATGATTTGTTGCTTTCCACAAGCTAGACATGTGTAAAAATAGAACATTATATGCACGTGTTACAGAAAAAAATTGACATCAATGATTTAAGTCAGGTAAGGATATTTGTACAGTTTCTTATATAGAAGCTTATTTCCGAAAATGTTTCAGTTTGACGTATTTTAATTTAAATTTTCACAATAATGAATATTTTGATGGAAATTCAATTCTCAAAAACTTTTAATTGTAAACTATGCAAAGGTTACTGCTGTTTGAAATCATTAAAGTATCCAGTTTCAACAAAAAAAATTACTTTTATGATCACTTTTAATTTGAAACTATAGAATCTGGGCATTTTAAGTTTTAAACTATTCTGGTTCCAATGATTTTATTTGAAAAACGTTATGGTCGGTTTATTTTATATTATTAATTTTTAAGGCTTTTATATTAATGTTCTTATTGCCTGACCGGTCCATTTAAAATTATTTAATTCTAAGCTTTATTAAACATTTTTCTTTTTTTATATTTGCGGAAATTATGAAATGTTTAATGTATACATATTTATCTAATTACTTACAATAGTATCCAAAACACGACATCTGCATATACATCATAATAATTACGTTGATCTCGAACATTTTCTATAAAGGAATTCTGCGCTGCTGTTTCACTCGCAGCGAGTTTTGCTATCACAGCCACATCCGAAGCGCTGCACGAAAATGGAAGGCACACTCCGAGATGAATCAGTCTTTTCTGAAATTTGCAATACGATTTTTATTATAAATTTTAATTATTGTCTTAATAGCTAGCCATGGTGGTTTGGCCGCTGTGGTTGTATCGCTTGGTGGCTCCATGGTCATTACATATTCTGGTCGTGACAGGTGAGAACGCGACCGTGTAAACTTGTAGGGATATCTCAGGAGTGTGCATCCGAAGTTTTATGACAATTCATACCCCTTACTCACTTTTGATGCGCCAACATACATACAAACACACATTCAACTGCATATACATCCGACTTTAAATTTCCGCACGATTTTAGTTCTGACTTTGTCATAAATTGAAAATCTGAAAGTTACTGCGCAGTATCACTATAGATATTGTTTTGCCATGCATGAGTGAGAACCGCACCTCTCCCCGCGGCTCCAACCACGTGAAACGGTGAAGCGTCGTTATTCTTAGAACGCCGAAAAACTGCACTCGCTTAAAGGAATATCGCGGTAAAAATTTTATCCGTAACCACATCTCACGACCGTGAGATATGTGGCTACAGTCTCTGACGGACTCAATATGACAATCCAGGCAAAACTCTCGTGCAGCCTGAGAACACGGAGTAACCCAAGGATGACAGCCTTATGCATTTTGCCCGCAAGTGTCATAGCATATTGTTGACTCAAAGGAATGCTTTTCAGGATGTTAATCAGCGAAAGCTTGGCACCTCCAAGAGCGTCGATTACAAGAACGATTAGCTTAAAAGAAAATTCCGGGTATAACCGTAGCAACTCTCTTATAGGGTCTCTATACCTCTCTTTCGTTTCAAAAAACAAAGAAATAGAAACAATTGTCGAGAATATGAAGTTCCAGTATATGCGGCACGTCTCGTTCTCGACAAATGTCACGATTTCCCTGGGAGCGTATAGCCGAGCGGTATTACGGCTTCTGCCGTAGGCGTGCCAGATACGGTAATGAAGCACTCTTACTGCTGGCTTGTGCCTTTGGATGTAGGACTTTCTTGCATGAGTTGGACAACTAGATAGTATACGTCCGAGATGCCCAAAATGTGGCGACGGTATGTTAAAGTGGAAATGACTCGTACTCGAGATAGATAAGATTAGATGCATTTTGCTCACCACTGTACAGAAAAGTTCCTTTGTCCATTTCTTCGTGCTTCTTGAGCGTTTTAAAAAGTGGTTTCCGTCCATTTGCTACTATATGTGCTGTACCCAGAATAATCCAGCTTTGAAGATATTCAAGATTTAGTATTCTGCGTCAACCTTGACGGCGTGAGATTTAGAGTCGCGGAACAGACGACTTTAAGGTGCATCCTTTTTTTCATGTGAATAACCTTTCGGGTACCGATATCAAGGGATCAGTGATCAATGGAATCACTACAGATGCATAGAGTACTGTCGGGACGGTATGCAAGGAATAGAGAGTATCCTTTATAGATGTCATATCCTCAATGCGACTCTGTAGCACGCCCTGATAAGTATAGGTCTCTCCAGCGCAAAGGTGTCGTATAGCGCTTCTGTCTACGAGCTAAGGTTCTTGGGGGATTCCATTAATTTTTCCTCGTTCTAAATGAACCTTGGCGCATTTTCCTAACTCAAAATAAATTCCGATCATTTTAGAGTTGTACGGTGGGTTTAAAAAAATGTAAATCCAACTGAGGGCCACCCGCAATGTTTTAATGGGATATGTTTTCTGATGACAATAGAAGTTTTTTCCAACAAAAATAAAAATCCGCCACGAAGCACTTTTTTCCTTTTACGTTAATGTTTCCATTGTTTTTTAGCAAATATAAAAAAATTAAATCCTGATATATCGTTAATATATTTCTTAAATAACTATATAGCAGTAATATAATTTTCACGGAATAGATTCCGCGAATTCTGATTTAAAGATGTAAAAAAAATTAGCTATAGCTCTATAGAGCTCAAAGCTGTATACAGGCCTTCTATCAAATACTTTTGATTTTGTACCTACCATATAAACCTTATGTATTAAACAATTTGGTTTTTTCCTTTTTGCGCATTTTAAGCTAAATTAAGCATACTTACATTTGGTTCAATTAAACATGATTAAACTAAACATATGCAGAGTGGGACGATGGTCGTAGGGGCTAAAGCGCAGGCTTTGGACTCACTCTGTCGGCTTGCGAGTTTGATTCCCGCCTCGCACTCTGGAAAACCCAGAGACCCAGAAGACCCAGTTGTTCATCTCCGGAGAGTCGTGGGACGGTACCTCTAGAGAAAAAGGTTCTCTAAGTACTTAAGGCTGTTGCTCTTGATGGTTCGGAACCCACCTTAAACTGTAGGCCCCCCTCCCACCACCAAGTAAGTGTGTGGGAGGTGTGTTAAGGAATAGGAAGAAGGTGCAAGAAAAATGTAAACCCTTAGGGGACACATTAGAAGCTTTCCATTCAATTAAACATATGCACATTTAACAATGTTACAATATGTTTTTTATGAAGTTTATTAATAAAACATATTTATATTATGAGTATCCTTCTTTTATATAATTTTTTTAAATTGTTAAATATATTACTATATTTTCATAATAGTCAATAAAAAACCAAACAATAAAATAAAAATTTGAAATGTATTACTGCTCTATAGTTATTTTAATAATATATTAATGACATATCACGATTCGATTATTTTTCATTTTTGCTAAAAAAATGGACAAAGTAACGTAAAAAAGTGCTTTGTGGAGGATTTTCATTTTTGTTGGAAAATACTTCGATTGTCATCAGAAAACATATCCCATTAAAACATTGCGGGTGGTCGTCAGTTGGATTTAAATTTGTGTAAACCCACCGCAATTGTTGAACGGGGTATAAATATTCAGATAAAGATGTAAATAAGTAGACGGCGTTGACTGCTGGTGAAAATAGATAAACAACTCAGCCAAAAAAATGCTAACGCAATAAAAAAATAGTCATATGAAAGCTAAAAGTGTTCTGCGTAAATGATCCTAATGATGTTTATGTACAAAAATTTGTGTTTTGCAGGCTGAAAAATGTAAAAAAAGTAAGGATTTTCGGGTACATTTAGGAAGAGTCAAGTTTAGAACATTATTTCTTACACAAGGGGTAATGGGAACAATTAAAAAAAATTCATTAGTATGAGGAAAAAGGTTGTGAACAAATTGCAGTAGGGAAATTTGAGAAATAATAGAAATTGTTGTTTAAAAGTTCAAAAATGTACAACTATATTATCTTCAGTTCTGATAAAGATATTAAAGCGATTCAAACTGCAAACTGTAACGGAAGGGCTCTGTTATTCGACCACTTTTTTTACTGCCGACCGCTCGTGCCTTTCTTCGACCCGTGGTTCTGAATCCTTGAGTGGTAACTGGAATTTTCTCGGTGATTGCAAATAATAATAGAGCCTATCCGTTACAATTTCCAGTTTGAATCACTTTACTTTCTTTATCAGAACTGAAGATAGTATAGTTGTACATTTTTGTACTTTTAAGCAACAATTTTTATTATTTCTCAAGTTTCTCTACTGCAATTTGTTCACAACCGTTTTCCTCATGCTCATCAATTTTTTCAAATTTTTCTCATTGCCCCTTGTATTAGAAATAATACTCTACTAAACTTGACTGATCCTAATATTGCGCTAGCATTTTTTTTCTAAGTTGTTAAGCTTCAAAAGCAGATGCATATCATTTTCTTGCCGATAGTAGTCAATTTGAACTGTGAGATCTCTCAGTAGCAAACTTTACGTTTTGACTATTCATCGACACTCCTCTTCAGAAGAAATTAAAAAAAAAAAATGGAACAGAAGGTAATCTGTGTGACATTAGTAAGATGTAAATAACAATACGAAGCAGATTAAAGAAAATATGTAAAAAAAAGTAAACTGAGTAATTTTTTACAGTAAAAAGCTTTTTAAACAGTATAACAAGAAATAGTAGGATAATATTAGAGAATTTTACAGAATTTTACTAAGTTTTTTACTGTGAAACCTTATACAGTTTAGTTTTTTTTTCACATCCTTTTTTATCTACATTGCTTATTGTAGGGGTTGAAGTAAGGGGTGAAGTGGAGAATGTTTAAAAAGTCGATATACTTTTGCTTTTCTTTTTGCTGAATATCAAAGGGAATTCATGATACCAATACAACATTTTTATAAAAATTGTAGTTAATGTAATGTCGATTAAGTAAAACATTATTAGGATACCATCAAACCCTAAATTAGGGGTTTAAATAAGGGCTAAGTGACTAAAAATCAGAAAATTCACTGAAAAACATTGTAAAGGGTTTTCATGGATGGTAAAAACGATTCTAATACTCATTTCTTTGAAATCTTTAACTGTATGGATTGTTTCTCGCTATCATTCTTCTTTCTAGGGGTAGAGATGGACAGCAAGAATCTGAAAACGCAAAATCTCGCAAAATAATATTGCAAACGGTTTTCGTGGGGGTTGAATATCATTTCGATAACCATTTCTGCATTATTCTCTACTGTGTGGATGGTTAATCGTCCCCCCCACTCTAGGTAATTTGCGAAGAAGGTATTCTGGAGACTTTATACACGGAGAGAAAAAACACGGCATTATACCATGAAGTTGCAAGGTATAATACCATGCAAGTTCTCCTGGTATTA
>JAAAKG020142868.1:0-11506 GCA_010014905.2 Druon quercuslanigerum
ATTGGTGAAGAAACGCGAAAATTAAATGAGACAAAACAAAAACACGTGGATCAAAATTCAAACGTCTGCTAGACTATGTCGACAACGCGCATGACAACAATTTAAAAACGTTCTTACGCTTTCTAAACTGGTCATAATTCTTGGAGGTGTTTTTGTCGCACCTCTGCCGGCCAAACGCATGGGGAGATACCACTCCTTACTATTACTTCGTGTAAGGTGGAAACTGGAATCCTGTCGTAATTATACAAAAGAAAAATAGATTTCTTATCCTAAAAGGCATGATGCACTCCCCTTATTATCGCAGGCTGTTCATTGTTCATTGCAATTTTTTGACTAGTTTGTGAAGTAGACGGAATATGAGAAATGTTTCAGTTAGGTCTTACTAAGTTACTCTCCTGTGTGGGAGCAGCCAAGTCATTCACTGAATTTCTATTGTCATAGAGTAGTAGCGTATTGTGCTTTCGATGACATTTTGCACAATTGAATTTACTAGCACATTGATTAGGCCTATGCCCTTGAGAGAAGCAATTTAAATATACGTGCTTTTGAAATAAATATCCCCTTCTTTTTTCCGTACGCAAAATTTTAAATTCTTTATATCTAAAAAGTGACTGATTTTCCTTACAAAATAAACATGTCGAAATGGATGATGCATTATGGTTTTTGACTCATGACTTACTCTCTTCTTGTGAACTTGGATCAACCTCGGAAGCTTTAATTGCTTCCAAAAAGCGAACACGCTTTTCTAAAAATATGACAAAATCCTTATAAGTTGGATAGTCATTCTCAGCACTAATCCGAATCTCCCATTCCTTCAAGAATGCAATATCGATTTTTTAAGTTATTAAACAGATTAATGAGTAACTCTATGAGTTAGTTTCGAGACTAAAGTTTTTGAGAGCCGCCAATGATTTATTTGTAGTTTCGCGCAACTTTCTGAAATCTTTTATAGAGTTATCTGATACATTAGGCAAATTAATGAACTCTTGTAAATGAACCGTAATAAGTGCTCTTTTATCATCGTATCTGTTCTTCAGCGACTTCCAAGTTGCTACGAAATTAGCTTTCGAAATAACAATTAGCTCTTAGCGTCACATTTTAAAGATGTTTTAAATAGTGCAGTCTAGGGACATAAGATAAAGAATAATTTTGAATAATAAGGGAATTAAACAATTCTCTAAAGTTTTCTCAATCCTTTTAATCTCCAGAAAATGCTGGTAACTTAATTTGCGGTACTTTATCCGGTACAGATTCATCTCTTATAATTTGGGATTGATTCAAACTTTCAAACGCAGCAATTTCCGGAGAAAGCTAATCAAGTTGATTAATTAAGAAATAATGATCATTTAAATACATATCTTTGATGAAAACAAATTTACTTTTGGTAAAATAATCCATTTATTCACCTTCCGTTGAACTCGTGAAAAATTTAATTTGCAGATGTAAATTTTCGAATTTCTGCCAACGTTCGTCAATAAGTCCTAATCTACATTTAATAATAGCCCTCGTAATATTGGATTTTCCTAATTTTTTGAAGATAGTCTCAGTTCTTTGAAGAGACTGATAAGTCTCAGGTAGCACAGAGAGTTAGTTTTCCGTTTTTAATAATGATATAGATATAATGCAATAATTCGACAAAAGTTAGTTAGCAAATTCAAATATCTTTTGATTTAACTAATCCCTGTTGACCTTTTAACCCTGTTCTTTATGTAACGTGAACCACTGAAAAAATCACCACAATTTTGGACGAGCCCCTAAACGTTGAATAGTCTAAATTGTTTCTTTTTAAATAAGATTCTTAAACTCAGGGAAATGTGATGTGGTACAATTTCACTGATAATATTAAATTTGAAACAGCAAATAACAGCATTTTATTGTTACATGGTTTTACAATGTTTAATGCTGCACAGTTGTTGTAAAACGTCTCATTAATGATACCTACTTCAATTTCGAACCATAGTCTAACGTTAATTATTATTTACACGTTGTAAGTTACACGTTACGGCGATGTAACTCTGTGCCCGGTCTCTGGCTTACTAACTAGACGAACTCGTTACGGAAACATACACGAATCGTTCATCATTCGTTATATTCATATCTGATTAAAATCTTCAAAGTTGTTTTGGCTCCTTGTATGAATTCGCGCCAATTTGAAACAATTTATATTTATCACGTGGTCGAGTCCTTGTCCATTGCGTCAACCCTGATAAGCGAGCAGAGAGCTCTTGATCGCCGTGTAATCCACATGTTAAGAGTATCTGAATTCTCTTCTTCGCTCTGTCTAGCGAATTTTGGTATATCTCGCGTATTCCATTTTATCAACGTTTCGCGAGTGCTTGTAAGCCTTTGTGGCATATTTGTGAATTTAATAAACCTTGTGGTTTTCAAAATGAAAGTTCCTTGTCTTTTACTCTAATCAAAGTTCCCAGAAAAAAGAGCATAACCCCTAGTAAACCATGGTTTTATGCGGAATGCGATAATGAAAAAGTTGAAGTAAGGAAACTGTTAAAAAAATGTGTTAAATTAAACTTTATTAATGAGCAGGCTAATGGATTTAAACTAACTAAAAGAGAACATAATAAAACTGTCAGCACTGAAGAAGCCCGCACACCAGAAATCCTTAATCTCTAGCATCGCGAACTGCATAATCCCTTCAGAATTCTTGGCAGCTGTTAATAAATTGTGATCTACCCCCCCCCCCCCCCCCCCCCCCCCCCCCCCCCCCCGAGGATATATGGATATTTCTACGTGATTCACCTATTTGCAAGATATATTTTCAGTTCGAGTCTTATACCTAAATGATATACCTTATTATAAATCTTAAATTTTAAACTCGAGAATTACCAGCGATGAAATTGCACTTAGTTTTTCTCAATGTAAAACTAGAAAGTCACCTGGCCCTGACCTAATTCCGAATGAATTTCATACATTTTTACCTCAGAATTGGTGTCTATATCTGGAGAACCTTTTTAATAAAGTGTTAGACACGGAGGAGGTACCTCGAATTTGGGCTGAACCACAGACAGTTATGATTCACAAAAAGGGAGGGAAAGATATCTAAACTTTTACGCAAATTGTCATTAATAGATTGAAAAATAGGGGTAAACGAGACAAATTCCATTCCTGAGTTTCAATCAAGCTTTCCAGAAGACCGAGGTTGTGCGGATAATATATTTACTTTAAACTCGATAATTCAAATTCACCTGGGATTGCCTAGAAAGAAAGTTTTTGCCTACTTTGTTAACATTAAAAGTGCATTTCCTTCCGTGAAACATTCGCGACTGTGGCAAAATCTCTCTGAGGAAGGGCTCAGTAGAAAAACACATAGAAAACTCAGTAAAAACACGTATAATAAGTTGACCATTTTCATTCGCACAACCTCTAGTATTACTCCTATAGTAGAGGTAACGGAAAGGGTTTTGCAGGGCGAAGTTTTAAGCGCCACAAAATTTTTAATTTTTATGCGCGATTTGGAGGACTTTTTCATTCAGCACGAGGTCAGAGGAATTTCCATACACACCCGGAACGAGATTATCGTCTTAGTTCATACGGATGATATAATCATCTTTGCGGAATCACGAATTCACATACGGCGATGCAGATTTAGAAATAGTTAGCAACTTCCGTTATCTACTATAGGACAGACTTTCACGAACTCAGGTATATTTCTTAGAATGACCGAAAAAATAGTCTCGTCGGCTAGCTTTGCATCAAATACTGTAATATAGATAATTATGTCAGTGACAAAAGCTCTAGGAAGTTGATGAATACACTTTTTCGCAGTCTGGCGCTTAGCGTGCTCTTATATAATGTAGAGACTTGGGGATTAATATATTTGGATAGAATCGAAAAGGTGTAAAACAAATCTTATAAGAAAATTCCGATGTTGCGAATTGGCACCCCGGGATACGCAATCAGGACAGAGACCGCCAAAGTTTCCCTGGCCCTAGAAGTTCTGAATTGCTCTGAATGCCTGATTCTAGGTACCTAGGTCTCTGTCTTAAGCATTTAAAGATTCTTGCTATGCTACCTTCAGCAAACTCAAAATACAATTAAAGGGCGGAAAACCAAGAAAAAAACTTAATTTTTTTCGAAAACGAGGTTTTTGCATTTTTGAATAGTGTAAGTATAGGGCTTCAGGTGAAAGATATAATTTCTATTTGCGATTTGGAGGAATATTAGCTTAGCCTTAGCTTTGATCCTCTGTCTAAGAATCGCGAATTTATACTTAAGATGTACGAAAATTACCTTAGAAAATGCGATTTTGACAGAGTGGCGGAGAGTACATGTCTTTAAGTCTTTCCCCATTTGTCCTTAGAGAGATCCAGCCAACCGTACTTTAAGCTAAATTTACCAATTTACGTCAGAAGGCTAATTGCGCGAACTCACTTTTTTCTCATTTTCTTTATCGCATTATTCACACATCAAAGAGATATGGACTTAACATAGAGAGATTTTTTCTTTTTTGAGAGGAACTCCATAAGGATGATGCATATCACTTTCTAGTGATTTGCCTAAAGTTTCAAAATTTACGTAATGACCATTCTCAAATTCTTGGTCGATGGTTGGACTCTAGGGACTTTTGGGTGGAAATTTTGACGACATCGGATGTCACGACTCTGAAAAAACTAGCTGTTTAACTGAAAGAGGTGCTAGTGATTACTTAAAGAGGTGCCTTCCCATCAAAACAAGAGATATTATAAAGAGGTAGTGGTGTAACTAAAAGCATTTGTGTAACTAATCATCGGTGTGACCTAAACTATTTTTGTGACTAGTCAAAATCACTGTCCTCTCACTGGTACTCTCACAGACAGATTGTCTCACGATATCTTTAAAGTTATCGAAAAATTATGAAAATTACTTAAAAGTTCCTGAAAATTTATGATAATTATTGTGCATTCATTAATATTCACATGGAGCAACTAATACTCAGAAAACTATAGTACATGTGATTTTGTGATATAAAGCCGTCTTGATGCTCAAGTCGATGTAAGGTTTTCTTTCTATTTCGCGGTTTCTTTAAGTGTTTGCGAAAATATGTTTAAAATCTTTAAGAGTATCAGTTATTTTTAAAATGTTGACTTCAGCGAAAAAAGGTGTATGTAAAAGACATTTGAACTGTTAAATTAGGCCCTTCTTTGTTTTGTATGATACCACAAAATTGCATTGTTGAAAAAAAATAAATCCTAAAGGATTTTATAATTTTTCTGCAAAAATATTGAAAATAAAGTGAGATAGAAAAAAGTGTCGAGAAACATTTTTCTGGAACTGTTGTAGAAAAACATTTTTATTCTCATGCATTTTTTCGTATCTTGTCCAAGGCGCTGACACATGGCAGACTATCATTAAATATACTCTTCACATTAAAAAGAATCTAGAAAAAAATCAAGAGAAAAATATAATATACGTATACCACCGAACGCCTCCTCGAATTGCGGGTAGAGGGTCTCTGTACTAAGGGTTTCTGCTCAATATGGTTACAATAATTAATAAGCAGTCGGGGACAATTGTTCAAGGATGTTCCCGAGGGAATAATCCCTAAGCGGAGACGAAAAACCCATCCGACTGCTGAATGATACTTAGGTGAGGTGTCTTTAACGTTGACTCTGGGATACCGCGCGACTTCTCAAAGTAATCAGCCTTATCCTTGCATGCGAGACTTTACAAGGGCGGGCGAATCCTTTCCCTAGCTGCTCGTGGAAACAAAGTTGTTGAACAACAATGTTCTAAATGTTGTTAAAAACGATCGAATGCGCAGAGCACCCGACAATGGGTCGGCAAACAGTGCGGATCACCTTAGAGCTCGGGGTGTTAAAAATAACTTAGATGGTAACACAACGACGAACCGGCGAAACTCCCACCTTTAGTGGACGTATCAAATCAAGGATGGTTTGCTAGAAAACTCTTGAAAACTGGATATGTGCGCGGAGCGCTTCATCAACCGCTACATGAACATGCCAACGATAAAGATGAGGAAGCGTAATTGAGACCAACACCTTCTGAGATAATAATTATTTTAGCTCAAGGAGCAGCGTTAAAATACAGGTTCCTCCGAAGCCCTAAGATCTGTCTGAAATGGATGCCTGCCTTCGTAAGGATATCTACGAGGATTCCGACCTCTGGACCATCAATTATTCAGTTTATGGTCCTGCGAGAGCTTTGTCTGATTCAAATCGAAAGCTTAAACCGACGTTGGAACAAAAGACCAAAAAACACATGCATTAACTGGATAAGAAGATTAAATGGGCAAGACAGAATGCATACATAATATCTGGCAGACCATTTACGGAACGGCTTCAAATGTTGGCCCAAGAACTGAGGACCTTCAATCACGCACTGAACAAGTAAAATCTGCTGACAATCAAGCAGCATATTGTTAACAATATACGGGTGTTATCTGACACAAGGAGAAGAATACAGAAGAGGGAGATATGGATTAGGGAGAATAAACATTTTCTTGTGACCCATCGCACCCCTGCAGCGTTCCTTCTGTTTCTTTCATAAATCCACCCAAGGCCAACAAGATAGAGACTTTTTGGAAAGAGGTGTACACGATCCCGAAAACACTGGAGCTTCAAGGAGTTTTGCGACAACCTTTTTAACATCTGAGGAGGAATGTCCATCAATCGCTGCTAAACAGGTAAAAAAAGCACTCTGAGGGGTACGCAGAACATTTCAGCTGCAGGGCCACGGGTATCAAGAACTTCTGCTGAAAAAAGTTTACTTCTACGTACCAAGATCTGTTCCACATATTCACGTCATATTTAAAGACGAAAACGCCGATTCCACAGTGGCTGGAGTTTGGACGCACTTTACTCCTATCGAAAAAAAAGAGAATTACATGCCAATAACATGTTTGGACTCTTGTATAAGATCTTTACAGCTGTCCAAAACAACAGGATTGTTCCAAGAATTGAGCCTGTATCGAGAGAGATGTATAAACAACGTGGCTCGAAAAAAGGTGTAGTATGATGCCGAGAAAACCTGATAATTGATAGGTGCGTCTGCAAAGACCCAGAAACCCATCAGCGCGTCCTGTCAATAGCTTATATTAACTACCGAAAAACTTTCGATTCAACCTCTCATAGACTTATCATCTGTTTGTTGTAAAACTTTAAGGGCGTGCGCCTAAGTCGCATTCAGGACTCAACATCAGTAAAGGAGTCGCTCCGAAGGAGACACACGTATCTTTTTCGGAAGATTTGGTCTTCCAATCTGTCGGCATTAAACAAGGTATCTGCGACTGATATGCTTGCCGTCCCGGTTCTACTCTACTCGTTTGGAGTAGTTCAATGGACGTAGAATGAGATTAAGGCCCTTGACATGGCCACACGTAAGATCATGAATATGCATAAGAGCTTGCATATCAATTCGTCTGTTCCACGATTATACATTTCACGCCGTCAAGGCGGACGCGGACTTCTGAATCTCCAGTGTCTTCATAATCCACTTGTTCTAAGTACATGTTACATCGTTACAAATGGCAGAGATTCCTTTACAAAGCCGTGGAGCAAGCTGCGGAAACCCTTGGCCTAAATTTTAACATTTAAAGTACAGAAATGTAGAAGAACAGTCCTTATAAAAAGAGCAAACTTTTGCATTATTTAAATCATCAGGGCTTAATGCAAGTACAGAGGGTTTCATTTTCGCGTACCAGGATGATGTATAAAATAAAAAATCATGTTTATTATTATTTAGAAGTATTTTTTAAACATTCTCCACGAAAAAAATACAAAAAAAACATAAAGTAAATAATTTTATCGAGACAAAATTAATTTTTCTTCGAAGTCTATTGATTGTAGAGAAAAAAAATGTATCATAAAATATTTATAGTTTTTTCCAGATCTTATAAGCCTCTAGTATGGAAATTGCCCAGCTTGGCCTGTTTTGAAATACATTTGAAATATAATTTCGCGCCAAATTTTGCAGTTTTTCCTGTCATCTCATTGGCTGACTAGATTCTCGATCCGGTTCTATTCCGGTTGTTGCGTTCCGTTCAGTAGTTCCGTTCCATCATGAGTACAGTTTATATTTTTTCCAAAAGGAGATGTTATTTGTTCGACTTCATACGGAAGTGTTTTCCTCACCTAATCGTATTCTTTTTCTTTTAACCAGGGTTTTGGCTCTCCTATCAGGACCTGCAGAATAAATGTGACATGAGATTTGACCGTAGCCGAGCGGCGGCGCTTGCTGTACTTTTAGGCCGATAATTATTCAGACGCATAGGGAAAATACACATTTAATTTATATAAATTGTTAAAATACGTTTTTGGGTATATTTATCCCAGAAAAATATTTTCTAGCATAATAAATGTCCAAGAAACTAATTAATCCTAATGAAACGTGAACAAAACCCATTTTTTTAATGATTATATACGAATATACTTTTGAGAGAGTCCCAATAAACACGTTAAGTCAATATTCATTCGAATATCGATCCACGTGATTGAAAGTTTACGATCAATTCCACGCTACGGACATTTTTGATCGAAAATTGGTCAGTTCGTTGGAATGTTTTCGAGTCCACGAAAGCCATTAATCGTGGAACGATATTTGGCCAAATTTGTATTTCTTGCACAGCTGTTCAAAGCCCACGTTTGTTCGATTTTCGATCAAATATTGCCCCACGCAAGCGAATTGAATGTGGGCGTTATTGCAATGACTGCACATGCTGGGTTTTCGTAAAATGAAATAAAATTCAAGGTCGTACGGGTGCAATCGAAAAACGAACGTTTCTGTGAGCGCAACAGCGATAAATATTCGAACAAAACAATCGAGAGAAAATTGACCGCAATTCGATTGTTTTACGAGTATTCCGAAAGGGAACCCTCTGATTACGATCGAATATTGGTCAAATGTCTATCCATTCTCATGACTCCACAGCGTGGAGTAAAAATATACTAAAAGGAGACATGGGGTACCAATAAAATTTCTATAAAAGTGATTAATTGATTTTTAACATTTTAAAAGTGCTATAACTGAGAATTTTCTTTTTATTGAAAAAAGTCGTTAGGAGAAGTTGTTCAACGGACGAACGTACAGACAGACAGACGCCATCGCAAGATTCTAATACTTTATCAATCATAAATGATGGGAATGTAAAAATTGCCTTCAAATCTTACAGATTCCTCTTTGACAATTTTAAAAGTCCTTTCAAATTTTTCAAGATATTCTCCTAAAATTATTGACTTAGAATAAAAAATTATTTTCAATTTTAGTGGAAAATCTTAATAATTTTCTTTTATCCTTTGAATCCTTTTAAAATGTTTAAAAACCTTCTAAATTTTTTGTTTAAAATATTCATAAATCTAGAAAAATTAATTTAAAAACAATAAAACATCATTTGCAATTTCCACAGGAATTGAAAGCAATTGTTTTTATTATCTTAAAACATCTTAAAATCCTTGAATGGCATCACAAAATTCTATTATAATCTTCACCAATTTATATTTTGTTTTAAATTCTTTGAAATCTTTTGAATTTTTAAATCAAGTTGAAATATTTTCAACTTACACGAATTTTGGAAAATCAATAATTATATAATTGTAATTTATACATCAAAATTGAACGAATATACTTACAAATTGAATAACTTCAAAATAGAACAAGTGCAATTGCGACGTTCAAAGTTTAAATTTAGTCGTCTGAAATTTAAGATTAAAATCTTGTGATGAAAAAGAAACCCTCTTTTTATTGTAGATGGAAAGATTTAGGCCTAAAATAAACAACAAAGAAAGATGAATGAAGTATATGTGTGTGTTCTTATATATAGGTCATAAACTTAATTATTTAATCGTGCATTTAGTTGAAACTTCAAAAATAAAACTGTTTTATAGGTGGAAACACGGTTTATTTAGGAATTTTCAATTTTCTTAGCATGTGGAGCTCGCTTTGTCCTTTTAATCAGTTTCTAAATGATTTTAGTAGGCGCCGGTCGTGTACCCCAAGAAAGGAGAAAACGAAATAGAAAATTCTAAAGTTTGAATTTTTTTCTTTTATAAAAACTGTGTTTTGGTATGCAGAAGGTAGAAAATCTTGAAACTTACTTAAAGGTAGGTAACTTGTAACAATTCATTATAATTTTGTGATGAAAAAGAAATTTTAAACCTAAAAACTACAATCGATGCTGAAATTTTCAACCGAGGAAGCCGTCGTGGTACTAAGTTCCTACTAAGAAGACAGTTGCATGCCCACAATTTTTCAGTGCACAAACATGATTCCCTATAATCAGGAAATTCCAAATCATCATATAATCTATCATCCATAGCATCATCGGTATTCCGGAAGTATAATGTTATCTTAGCCTGCGGGATGCTAATCTTCAAAAATCATACGTGTGTGCCTCCGAATTTGCATAAAATATCATCTTTAACTTAACATCAACACTTTGACAACCTCAGCCGCGGTTTTAAGTACTCGAAACCAACATGTTATGAGCCTGCAACACCCCCTAAAAAGTGAGAGTTATATAGCCCTCTACCGACAAGTGTAATACTTTCACAGAGTGTTCATTGAAATTATTTACATTTCGCTATTTAAATCACATTTTGCTTGCAAGAAAGAAGCAATCGTATGAAATCCTATGAAATCGGAAATTAAATCATATGAAATCAAATGCAATCGTTGGCAAAGATTCATCTGATTGCAGAGTGAACGGCCCCTTGGGCTTTTCAAATGAGTAGCTTTTGTAGTATCGATTAACTATGTGATACGGGCGAAATTCGGCCGATACAGTGCAACATTCGGTAAAAATTAGGTAAAACACAGTGAAACGCTAAAGTTCGTTTTTTTCAAATAACCTCCGATTCAATTTTTTTTTATTTTGAGCTTAAAATCATTGTGAGAGTACCTACTTTCATATTCAGTAATAATATTTTATTTCGGCTAAACTTTCATAAGGCTCTTATTGAAGAAATCAAATTTTGGTGTTTGAATTATGAAAATTGTTTAAATAAATACAAACTTTTTTCAAATTATTATCATACATTTCCACAATATTTTTATGTATTATGCATCTTCAAAATTAATTTAAAAAACATTGCATACTACAAATTCGATTTATTTGAAAAGCCTCCAAAAAATATTTTAATTTTGGACTTAAAATCATCGAAAGAGTACCTACTTTCATATTCAACAAGAAAATTTCAATTCAGACGACCTTCGTGTTAAATCATATTACTCTCTTCCCCACTGAGTGAGTCACGCCTTCCCCGAAAGGAAAATGGCTTAATGGCATAATAGTAATGATAATTAATGAATCAGAGGGGAATTAGGGACAGCAAACTTAGAGAACAGGTTTGGAAAAGACATCGAGGCAATGGCTGCAGGTGAATCATATAAATATCTGGGTGTTTTTGAATCTAAAGGTATTTAGAAAACGATAGTTAAGACAAGCCTAACGATTGCCTTCACTACGAGATTCAGATTGATTAAGGGCATGTGACACTCAAGTGCACCGACCAAGCCAGTCCCAAGATCGAAATTAGTTCCCATATTTAAAAATTAA
>JAAAKG020142869.1:0-11506 GCA_010014905.2 Druon quercuslanigerum
CTATAGTTAAACATAAAATATGTTAATCCTGAACATCTAGATGTTACATTTGAACATCCATTTTTCTCTGTGCAGCAGCGTGAACATTATGAGATATTGTAATGTATTACATCTATTTCATCACTATAGTTTTATTTCTGAAAATTCATAAAATTCGGAAGAAATTTTGTTTCGTTCCAGAACTTCACTTTTGAACATTAAAGGTACTTGGAGAAATTTTCTCTTTTTTCTTACAAATTTTCCAGATTTTTACGGAAAAACTCTTATGCTGATGCTCGGATAATTTATCATCTAAGTGCAAAAATGACTCGAGATTTCAAATTCATCAGTAATAAACTGGAATTAATATATTGATTTGACTTTTCTATTTCCCCTAGTGAATATGTAGATGAATCTCAAACACTTTGTTGTTATCTATGATATATTAGTGTATTGCATACTCATTTAAGTGTTAGAGTATTTCCAAAACTTTTAGTTTACTGTGCGATAAAAAAGAAGAATTGCTTCTTGGGAAAATAATTCTAGATACGCTCCGTTAATGCGCTAGCCCTGTAGCGATAATCCGAAGACAAAAAAGAGATATCTGAAAACGTAAAAGCATGCATGACATAATAAATATCGAATAAAAGCCATTCAAAGATACAAAAAAGTTTCAAAAATCTATCGAAGAAATTTTCTCATTAAAATGCCAAAGCCCATTCGCCTTGCACATTTACAAAGAGACAACGACTAATTCGTATTTAATTAACTACCCCTGCCAAGGACCTCGTATTTCCATCAATAAAAATTTCACCGATTAACGAGACCGGAACAAATATCTTTCGGAATTTCTTTGCCTTCGTTAAGAATTCCTCACGCTCTTTAGCAATAAGAAGGACGTAGTGATTGAGATGTAAACCTATATAAACACGGTTATTTTTATTCCATTAGGTTTCATTCTACTGATATTTGGGAATAATGAGCGTGAATGCATGCGCATATATAGAAACAGCATAATACACTGATGAAAGTGGGAGGGTGTTACATAAAAGCTGCCGCGCGGGAATGACCGCGGGGCTCACGAGCTAGCTGCTAGGCTCCTAGGATTGGTCGACACTGACACACCCTCATTTTGGCCGTTCTGGCTAGAACCCCGAACTGTCTAACAGCAGGAGGTAGCTATGCCTGGCCATGATACAACCATGGCAGCTACATCTTTTAGGTTTAGATTGTTTAGAATGATTAGGCCTTCTTACCTATGCACTCACACATAAGCTTTTGCTTTTCCTCCAGCCCTCCATCTCAGCGGTTGAAAAAAGTCGAGTGCATTTTAGCAGCGGGGAGTCGATGACGAGCATGCCTAAAAGCCCTTTCGTCCTTGAAAAAAACACAACAGCCGCACTCAAAGTAAATTTAGGGCTGTAAAATGTTCGAGAAATGAGTTTTTAATGGTCTTCCACATATATGCGGCTGCTATGTGCTTATGCAGGGGTAGATTTGAATTTTACTACCATTTTTGTTAGTTTGATTCCTAACATAAAGCGTTCTTCAGGGAGGTATTTATCCATACTTTTCTTCTATTATTTAAGAGTCCCTCTGTTTGATTACTTTGCAAGAAAAACATTATGTTTTGGCAAAAGAAATTTACAAACATTTTTTTTATTTAGTGAAAAAATATTAATTTTTTTTAATGGGTCGAAAAATATACTGGAAAAGTGTCGAGCGGACAGATAAAAATTGTTCCCTTTTCTAAAATCTAAAAAATTACGCTCTCTTTTGTCGTATTAAAAATAAAAATAAAAGAGTAAAAAATGAACTAAAACATAATTTTTAAATACTTTTAACTTTAAATTTAAACAACAAATATGAGCCGATTTCGTTTCAATGGTAACAGCAGATGCTGTGACAATTTTTTCGCAATAAAAGTAAGTAAGTAATCGATTAATTGATAGTAACTGGTTGTTTATAAAAGTTCTTTTAGTACATTTTTACAATAGTTCAATACTTTAAAATTAATTAAATCAAAAATAAATATCTAATTAATAATTGGATGAAAACATTACTTATTATTAAATTTATTATTTGAATGAATTAAGGAATTCATTTATGACTTTTAAACTGCTTTCCATTTTTTCTAAATAAGGCGCATTTTCAAAAAACTCAAGAGATAAAGTATTTGTACAAGATAAGTATTGCAGATTTCCAAGCTTGGTAAAATTATCTTGACTGACTGCATTTCCATGAACTGCGAAGACGGTGATGACATTCCATAGGTAGATTATTATAGATTCCATAGATTATTTTAATACAAAGTGATATAATTAATAATTTATTTATAATTTATTTAATTGTTGAATTACATTTGATATGTCTTGGAGGCAAGTATGGAATTAAATACAGAATAAGTTTTCATTAGAAGATACTCTTACAAAAAATTATTCAAAAAGTGTTTGTTTTCTAATAAAAAAGTATACATCACATTTTTGATCAGTTATAATTACTTTTTTGTTAGAAAAGTACTCAAAAGTACTTAACAGTAGTTACGACAAGATTTTATTAGAAACAATTATTAATCAAAAATATTTTTCATTGATAATAAAACATCACACAGTTTTAATCAATTACGATCACTTTTTTGCCAGGAAAATACTACAAAAAAACAAAAAGTAATCATAAGTGATGATAGCAAGCTTATCTTATAAACAATTATTTATTTACCAATGGCAAAAGATGAATTATACATGATAAATTAATTATAAACACTTATTTGGGACAAAATTTTCAAAAGATCACCGTAGTTCTAATTTACGGTACGCTCAGGTGCCCCCATGCATGAAAAGTGCAGTTTTCCCAGGTCATATCTCGTGACTTATTAGTGCTAGCGCACTTTTTTTTGAACTTACGCCAAATTGACTCCACTTTCATTTATTCGCTAGAAATTTTGTCGTAGGATCTACAGGAAATGATATGTTTGCCAAAAAAATCAATTTTTGGAACCTTGCAATTTCCAAAATAATGAGCCTAAAATACTTTTTTTAGATGTACGCAGATTAAACTTGACACGATTTATTTTTTAAACTGAACTCCATTCTATTGTCCGTAAAAATAGGTAAAAATGGCAAAATTTTAGGGGTCACAATATATAAGCTACTGTAGGTAGGGCATTAATCCTTTTTGCAATCACAGAGAATTGATTCTAGTTTCCCTCAATTATTGTGAAACATTTTCCCGTGCAGTAATTAGGTATGATGATACACAGCATTTTCTTAAACTTATTGATTTTTCGCTAAAAACCTAAAAAAGTGATAATTTTTCAATATATATCATGACTCGAAACCTATAGAAGATAGCGGATTATTTTGTAGCAAAATTTTCTCACAATTTTGAGAAAAAACTGGTTTGCGAATTGATCTGTTCTAGCATTTTTGAGATGTGAAAAGGGACACCTTACCAAACTTTCGTATTAAAAACATTGGAAGTATGATTTTTTCAGGAAGGAAACCACCAGCTGCCTGGAATAGTATGTGAAAAATGATTTTTGCGGATTCCATTAAACGTAGGTCTATCAAGCTAGCACCTCCTCAAACAAAATTCCCAAATTTCTTTGTATCAGAATTTTGAGCTTTTTTGTGCTCTTGAACGCACCAACAACTAATTTCCAAGAACCACCCCTAATAAAAATAAAACTAATCATCTATGTCAAAACTCAAATTGGGAAAAAAACAAAGAACGCCAGAATCTTGGGCATATTTTGGACTTTCGAATGCACGAAAAGAAAACTACGCCCATTTTCAAAATAGAACCCTCTTGCGAAAAAAAATTGCAGAACACATTATGGACCATTTTGGGCTTATTTTGGGCTCTCGAATGCACCACACATAAATTCAGAAAAACCACGTCTATGTGTAAAGCCACCAACCCAATAGTAAAAACTTAAACCTCGATCCTTGCATTTTTGAAGAGCCCAAAAATCAGACACTTTATTTTCACTGTAAAATTCAAAAAAATTAGAGACTCTAGTGTTAATGTAAAATTCCGAAAAACATTATCTTCAGACTTGATTCGGGTGGATTTTAGACATTAAAGGTTGGAGCCCAAGAATCGAAATGGATATTTTGGAGGAACCGAAAAATCAGAGATTCCACTTACACTGGAAAATTCTCAATCAGTGGAGTATCTGATTTTTGGACTCTTCGAAAATACCCACTCCGACATTTGGGCTCCAGCACTTAACTTCTAAAATAAGCCCCTCTCTGTCACGATTATATAACTTTGTCAAAAAATGATCTTTATGAGAATTTTCCAGTGTCAGTGGAATCTATGATTTTTGGGCTCCTTGAAAATACCCACTCCGATTTTTGGGCTTCAACCCTCAACATCTAAAATCAACCCCTCTCTACCACGTACATATGAATTTGTCAACAAATAATATTTTTGACAATTTTCCAGTATCAATGGAGTCTCTTATTTTAGGGCTCCACGAAAATACTCACTCAGACTTTTGGGCTCCAACGCTTCACGTCTAAAGGCAACCGCTCTCTACCACGTATATATTACTTTGGCAAAAAATAATATTTTTGAGAATTTTCTAGTGTCAATGGAGTCTTTGATTCTTGGGGTACCCGAAAATACCCACTCCAAATTTTGGGCTCCAACACTTATCGTTACGAAACTGTCCCATATTAACAATCAAATATGATTTTGTCCAAAAATAATGTTTTTCGGAATATAACAGTGTTACTAGAATCTCTGATTTGTACGAATTTTACAGTGCAAATGGAGTCTCTGATTTTTGGGATCTTCAAAAATGCCACCATTGAGGTTTAAGTTTTTACTAATGGGTTGGTGTTTTTGTACATAGACGTGGTTTTTCTGAATTTATGTGTTGTGCATTCGAGTGCCCAAAATAAGCCAAAAATGGTCCATTTTGTGTTTTGTAATTTTTTTCGCAAGGGGGTGATTTGTTAAAATAGGGGGTCGTTTTTGGATTTTTTCGTGCGTTTGGGAGCCCAAAATAAGACAAAAATTCTAGTGTTCTTTGTTTTCTTCCGAATTTGAGTCATTACATAGGGATTAGTTTCACTTTTAGTAGGGGTGGTTTTTGGAAATGGGTTGTTGGTGCGTCTAGGAGTCCAAAAAAATCCCCAAATTCTAATATACTTGCATTTTTTTCTTTTAATTTTTATATAGTCCAGGTGCTGGCTTGATTCAAGCCAGAATTTCTTTTTTTTTTTAATTTTCAATTTGAATGCTCATAAAAACTGGTGGAGCGCAAGAATCGACAATACAGCCCAAAAAAGTCCAAAAAAGCCTAAAAAAGCCCAGATTTCCGATGTAAAGAAATTTGGGAAATTCGTTTCCGGAGGTGCTAGCTTGATGGACCTATCAAATATCGATGTCTTGAGGCCCCCTGAGTCAGAAAAAATAGATTTTTCGTCGATGTACATCTGTCTGTCGTTGTCGTCGTTCTCATCATCGTTATCATTGCACAGAGCTTTAAAAGCCAAAAAGAAAGATCGACTTCGTTAACCACCTATTTTGGATAACAATTAGAAAGGTAAGAGCATTTTTTAAATTTTTTATGTACAGCTATTTGTAGCTCACAAGAGCTCCAATATAAGAGCAGTTTCGGGGGATTCCTCGCACTGGCCTTGCTACTAAATCACTGCGACCCTTCCCAGACGAAAGCCGCAACCGCTCTGAAAAAAAACTGCGTGGCCCAACAGTTCTAGGAACTACGAAATCATTCCTTCTTATAATGGAGTTCTCATATCCTCGGAGTCTCAAACAGCTTATCGTCCTGAGTTTTTTCTATAAAAAGAAAGTTCTTAGAGATATAGAATTTTCAAAATAAAAAAAAAAAAACAAAAATTAACATTTTAAGCCAAACACTGCACGATAGGAAAAAAGTCAAGAAAAGAAAGATGTTGCTTTTTATAACACTAAAAAATTATTATAACAATTTTTTGAATTTTTCTTAAAATTGAAAATTCCAATTTTTGTCTCACAAATAATAATAAAAAATAATAAATCCCCTTTTGCTGCCAAACTATACAAGATATAAAGAAAGATAATTTAAAAAAAAATTTTCGCCAAAAAAGATCCACAAATTTCTTGTAAAACCCATTTCGTGATAGAAAACGTAGTTTTTGCTTCAGTGGTAAAAAACAATATAAAAATAAAAGATACATTTTTAGTCAAACGACACAAGGTAAGAAAAAAATAATACCAGAAATGTTGCTTTACCACAAAAGAGCTACAAATTTGTCCTAAATAAATTTTTGATAGAAATGGCAATTTTTATTTTTTTTATTTTAGATAGGACGAGTAGATTTTCTTTCAGTCGTAAAAAAAAAGAATAATAATAAAACAATTAAATTTATGGTAAAACAACACAAGCCGCATAATATTTTATGCAACAGAATTTCTCACCTAAATTACATCTAGAAACTTGCTTTGAACCGCTTTATACGTTTATAGGATGCGTTTCAATTCCAATGCATGGTATGAATTGTAATAATATAAATGTATTGAAATGATACATTTTTTAGGGTAGCTATGAATAAAATTTAATGCAAAATAAGGAACAAATAATAAAGTAATCCTGAAAAATAAAATTTGTACTTTATATTTATACATGTAGATTAGGTCACATTTTGGACAAAATCGAGTGCGAAGCACGAGGTACGTGATTAGAATGTGTTCGTTAAAGCCGAAAGAGCTTTAACAAAGAAGAATTCACAATCAATAAAATCCAGTTGTTGAAGTTTTGACCTTTAGCACACAATTTTAGTGGCTATAAAAAGATCGAGTTCGCTATAATCAGCTGCTTTGGATGAAAATTTAAAAATTTACGGCTATTTTTGGTACCCATAAATACCAATGATTTATCCCCATGAGCTATTTAATAACAAAAAATCACCTCAATTATAGAATTGTCACAATCTAAAAAAATAAACGAAAATGAACATTTTAAGTCAAACAACGTACGATATGAAAAAAATTAAAGTGCACAAAAACGTTAATGTTTGAAAGCGCTACAATATTATGACAACAAATTCTTGAATTTTGTTAAAGAATCGAAAATTCAAAATTTGATCGCACAGAAAATAATGGATTATTACATTCTCATCCTAATGAAAAGGAACTAGATTTATGTGAAAACTGATTTTCGCGGATTCATTTAAATCTCCACGTTTCGAGATCCCCTGAAACGATGGTGTCTGACTGTCTGCCATCGTCCTCATTGTCATTCTCGTTGTCGTCTGAATACTGAATAACTTTTGAATAACAAATCAGATTTGATTGTGCTTTGGCACACAGTTTTATTGGCCAAAAACAAAAATTGAGTCAGCTAAATAGCTATTTTGGTTACAAATTAAAAAATTTAGAGCATTTTCAAAATTGTTTAGACTTCTTTCGATTTCAGAAAAATTACAGTCACAGCTTTTTCAAAATCCCTCCCCAAAAACGAAAATAAATATATTAAGTAAAGCAACGCACAATATGAAAAAAGTGCAGAGCAGAAAAACGTTACTTTTTTAATGCGCTACAATTTTTTTTCAACTACTTTTTGAATTTACTCGAAACATCAGAAATAAAAATTTGTATTGGACAAAAAATAATGAAAAAGCAACAATTCTATTTTGCGAATAAACCGTGCAAGATTCGAAAAAAGATAAGTCGGCAAAAATTGTGCACCTAAAAAGTTTGTTGTAAATTACTTGTTTATAGAATAAACAGTTTTTGTTTTATTCGTAAAAAACAACATTAAGGATAAAAAAAAGCAATTTTTGGATAAACGACTCAAGTTACGAAAAAAATTGATTGAAAAAAGTTATTCATCCAAAAAATAGCTACAATTTTGGTATGAATAATTTCGAAACTGAACCATAAAATTTTCTTTTAATCTTAAAAAAACATGATTAAAATTTAAAAAAAAAGTAAAAACTAGGGGATAAAAATACGTATGTTTCAATTCCAATGCATATTAAAAATTGTAATGATATAAAATACATAAATAAATGTAATATATATTTCATATAAAAGTGTCGAAATAATTTAGAAAAGTTAAAATCTTGGACAAAATCAAATGCGAAGCACGAAATACGCGATGACAATATGTTCGCTAAAACCGAAATAGCTTTAAAAAAAGAGAATTCACAATCACCAAATTACATTTTTGGATGCTTTTACTTTTATTTTTGAAAGGTTTTTTGAAAGCAAGAATGTGGGATAAATATAAAGAACGAGCGCGTGGCGCAAGGTAAATAAGCGAGCACAAGATAAATATATAATCGAGTGCGAAGTGCGAGAACCAACAGCCCTGCGCCCTCGGCACGCTCAAATCTACGAGCGAAGCTTTCTTAACAAAAGAGAATTCACAATCACCAAATGACAGTTGTCGATGCCTTGCCCTTTAATTTTAAAAAGGTCTATGCACAAATAAAGGAAAAATACAAAGGCTAAGCGTGTAATGCGAGGTAAATACATCCTCGAGTGCGAGAACCAAAAGCAACGCGTCCCGGGCGTGCTCAACTTTCACGATCGAACGAGCATGTGCTTGTGCAGTAGGCAGATTTTTTCAACTTGAATATTAAGGTTGCACTGCCCGTCGCTGATCGTTCGTTATGTATAATACAAAAACAGTTTTCATGGAGTCACGTGCATTTTCATTCAGAGATTTAGAGATCTTTCTGTTTTGTTCAGGGAAAGATTTGAGAACCTCTTTTTCTCACGTGTGGAGATAGAAGAGAGGTTCGTTCGATTATCGCCTTTGAAACGACATACAATTAATATGAATTTTAAAGGTAATAAATTCGGGACATGCGAGACATGCGGGTCACCATCCTATTTTTTCGGCACATTTTGCGGTACATTTTGCGGGACATTTTTCGGGACAAATTCTAAGGCGGGACGGTTGGCTACCTAGGTAATCATCCAAATTTTTGAGTATGTATGTCTCTTTACATGAATGTTTTAGCCATGCTAACTTTTGAAGAACTCGCCCAACTGAGTCAGCCTTTGATACACTTTTTAAGTGTCTCCAAATAAAGGTTATGTTCGTTAATCAGGCACTTCCAACCAGAATTAATAATTTTAGAGCATTTTCAAAATTTTAAACAAATTTTTTTATTAGTTTTAGCAATTTTTAAAAGTATTCTGGTACACGATGAAAATACATGCAAATTTAGCTAATAATATTCTTTATTTCGATAAGAACTACACAAAATTGTATGCATTTCAACATTCTGAAAATTTAAAAAAAAAGTAAAAAAAATTTGTTGAACATATTAAGAAATATCAACAGAATTTCTACTAGATATAAAAAAATATTTCAAACCTTTTCTAATGAAATTTTTTAATTGGGCCAAGATTCGAAAGCTTAGATCTGTTTGAAAAATATGCAATTTTTGTTTTTTAAAGATCCTTAAGAATAAAATGTTATTTTTAGTAGCTGTTTAATTTTCATAATTAACTCTCTAATTTTTAAATTGAGAATTATTATGATTCACTTGCACTAGATCAGGTTGAGTCAGTAGTGATTGAAGTTTTTTGAAGAAAACATTGCAGTCTTTATCTAAGTATAAGTTCGAGTACAACTTGCGGCTATCACCCTTTTGATCTTCGATAAGTTAATATCCATTTCGTTTCTCAAATAAAATAATATAATTGCTTGGCGCGAATTAGGCAATTGTAACGTGGTTTGTCTAGTCAAACCGTCACGTTCCTCGCGTTCTTACATACTGAAGGTTCGGGAAAGCTGAGTGGTTGCTACGACGGTTGGCCATTCTCACATTATCATTATCAAACTCACAATATTCATGCTTAACATTGTGCTGATATAATTCAACACTTTCAGAATGAATACAATTAAATTGAACGTGTGAACAATAGAATTTAAGAAAATTTACAAATTATCTTGATGTGATTTTTCAATTGGACTTTAATTCAAAATGTTCTAGATTAATTAATCAAAGTAGAGTCTTTGAAATGACGTTAGAACGAATGCAACCAAAGCCTACGGCTTAATGTCTCTGTTAAATAAATTATGATACTAATTATGTTTTTTTATTAAAATTTTACTGCAAAAAGACCTTTTTCTTATTTGATATTCAATTTTGTACACATTGTTTTATTTTTCAAAGAGAACTGACTATAACCTAATTGTCCAGCGCCAAGTGCGAGCGTCGCAATGAGAACGTAATCGTCAATGCCATAGATGATTTTAGTAGTTGAAGTGTACGCATTAAACGTACAAAAACGAGTGCGAGAGCATACTCGCACGTATCAGCAAAGTTTGTTTACTGAGCACCATTCAAAGAAACAGTTAATTCAAGCGCAATCACATCAAATATTTTACTAGAGCAGGAAAAAGAAGAACAAGTAATTTTCTTTATAAATTAGATTTAAAAATTGCAAAATTTAAAGTCTAGAATAGTGTGTACCTGATTTTCTTCTAACAAATTTGTACAATTGCTACACAAATTCTTAAACAGCTATAATAATCACAATAAGTTTTTCAAGAGTGCAACAACATTTTAAAATTAATAAAAGAACGACTTGAAAACTAAAGAAAGAGGCAAATCGAAGTCACGGAGGCATTTTCGAATTATCAACTTTTATTCAATCACAAAGTATATTCAGAAGAAAAAGGCAGTTCTGTGTGTTCAAAGTAACTGCATTATGAATTATGATGCTATACATTTTGCAATTATGGTGAAAGATATTTTAACCTTTGAACACATAAATGGTTTGCCTGCTACTGTTCATGGTTTAAACTTCATAAAAGATTAGAAATCAGATAAAATAGCACCAACTTGTGTCATCGGAATATCATCAAGGAAACCTGTAATCAATCTACTTATGTTAAGAAACAATTTTGATACTGACAATAGAAAAGCAAATAAATATTTAAAAGATAATGTAATATGTCATTTTGCATGAATCCATGACCTTAGCTTCTGGAGCCTACAACTTGTATAATAATAATAATGTAATGTATGCAATGTAAAAACGTATACGTATAACAACGGTCAAAGACGTACTCCGAACAACACCATTCTCCTATTTGTGTGCCTACAACATAATCGTAAAAATTTCAAACTTCATAATAAATTAACTTGTAGCATCCTCACCTATACCACAAGTATAGCGAGTTAAGACATGAAGTAAAGACCACATGGAGGAATGTGAATCATGCATCCATTCATCCCATTGTGATTTTGGCTACAGGCAATGTGCACGCAAAATACACTGAACATCTTGAACACTTAGGAGTCAGTCAGGTATTGGCAGTAGCTCAGAAGGCGCTTTTATTAAACACCTGCCGCATTGTAACAAACTTTCTTGATCATCAGGAAGAAAGTGACTAAAAACTTGTTGAGTGGTAGATGGTAGCTCGAAGAAAGTATCCAGAGGTGACTGTTGTCACCTCTAATGCACACGGCCCACAGTGGTGCCTGTATATGGAAGATAGGGACATGGTGAGAAAGAAAAAAGTTACTAGATCGGTCTTTCCTTTACC
>JAAAKG020142870.1:0-29327 GCA_010014905.2 Druon quercuslanigerum
TAAAAATCAAAACGTTCAAAAAAATTAATTAATAAAGAAAAATTAGAAGTTTTTTTGTGTTTTATGTAAAAAAAATACAAAAATAATAAAAAATTCTTCTAAATAACTATGTTTTGTCATCTTTTTGGTTTTCCAGGAAATCATAATAACTTTTATAAAGTTTCTTACAAACGAATTTTTATTTTTCTAAAAAACACAAATATAAACAGAATTTTTGTTCATAAAATATATTTAATAATTTTTTGAATAAAAATTAACCTTAGATTAATTCATACTTCTTTCAATATCAATCCTTTATTTTCATACTGTATTGTTCTGACATTATATTCAAGAAAAAAGTGATAAAAAAATATTTTTTAGATTATTTATGTGTTTATAAAAAAAGGATTTTAAAAAAAAAGTATAATCTTATTATAAATCCGTAAAAACTCAATCAAACAATGACCAAATATTAATAAAAAGCAATCAGTGCAAAATAAAAAATCCTACATAAATAATATTTATTCTTCAATTATTATTCTTGAATAAATTCATATTTCCTTTCATACAAAACATTTATTCGTTTACTGTCTCGTCCTGATATTTAATTTTTTTAAGAATGTAATTAAAAAAATAGTGTTTTGATTATTTTTTTGTTTAAAAAAAAAACTTTTATGGGTAAAATATTAATAAGAGTGAGTATAAAGATATCAAAATTCTGTTTAAAAATCAAAACGTTAAGAAAATCAGCTTATAAAAAAAAAAATTTAGAAGGTCTATTCTACTTTTTGTAACAAATTACAAAAATAATAAAAAATTCTTTTAAAGAACTATGTTTTGTTAACTTTTTGGTTTTCCAGGAAATCATAACAACTTTTTTTTAAATTTTCGTCAGTGTATTTTTATTTTTCTGAAAAACACAAATATCAACAAAATTTTATTTTATAACATTTATTTATTAATTTTTTAAATAAAAAATTAATCTTAGATTAATATATATTTCTTTTAATATCAGTCCTTTATTTTCATACTGTATTGTTCACCTATTATGTTCGAGAAGAAAGTGATAAAAAATATTTTTTGATTATTTATGTGTTTGGAAAAAAAAAATTTTAAAAGAACTATAATCTGATTATAATTCCGTGAAAACCCAAGACTTGATAAAAATGAGTCATTAAACAAATTAAAAAATATATTTTTTGACAAAAATACAAACGTTTTACATTTGGACTAGAAAGAAAGTTCTGAATAAAATTTCCAAACATTAAATATAAAATTTGGAAAATTATTGAAATTAAACAATTACCAAATATTAATAAAAAGCAACCAGTACAAAATAACAAATATCACATAAATCCGCACCTAAAAGAATATTAAAAATCCCAAACTACCCTCTAGCAAAGTGATCGATATAATTTTGCTGAACCCACCTATCGTAGAGCGAAGGTACTACCTAAATTACAAAAATCAATCATGCCCTTCCTGATACTAAAAATGATCTATCCGATGAAATTGTCTTCCGTTGATAACAAAAATATAGTCTGAAAATCGCTTTACCTTCTGCAGATATAAGGGAGGTTTGAACCAGTTTTCACATCAAGCGGATGATACGAAGAACAGAAACAGAAGTATTTGTGGGTGTGCGAAGTTTCGCTCTAGGGGTGGTGCATGCGCTCTTCCCTTCTGTCTACGAACCCCTGCAAGAAATTGGATCCAAGGGAATTTGAGAAATTTCAGTCAGTCGGTGATCAACAGTTCAAGACTGATTGAAAAGCCCGACCGGAAAGGCAAGCTCGGTTCCTCACGCAGAGCGGAAACCGGCGCCCGGCGACGAAACATGCGGAAAAGATATGCCAAGTGCTATAAAACGTGATCAGTAACAGCAGTTCCAGTTTTGAGTCTTATGAGTCAAGGACAGAGTGCCTGAGCCAAAAGAACGCTAAGGGAGGATGGCGGACAGCGAGGGAGGATCCGAGCAGGATGACGTATCTTTCCTCCGTACGGTAAGTTTCATTCTCACATAGACTCACTACATCTGCATTCGATCTGACGGGGGGGGGGGGGATCATAATGGTGCTAGCGGTTCTAAGGTCGCGTCTGGTAGACCTATGTATAGCACAGTCTTCTGATATTATTCGGAAGACCCTGGTGAAAATTTTTTTGCAAAAAAGTAAGAAAAAAGGGGTGTGCAGTCTTTCCCCTATTTCTCTTTTTCGATTTCCCCCTTTTCCCTTTTTATCTTTAAATATATGATATTTGAAAATAATATTGTTTGTTTTACATGTAACAAAATTATTCTATTCACAACTAGAATATGCTACCCCGAATCATGGACGGTTCTAGAATATTGTATTGATGTAAAAAGGTTGGGGGGGGGGTGTTCCCCTAATTATTTAATAGAGCTTTTTTAATTTAATATCGTTAGGCGATATATTATATTTTATTTATTTGTTTACATTCTAGTGTTCACATTCATCAAAAAAATTGAAATCACGTGTTTGGGACCATTCATAAATTGTGTGGTGTTTTGGTTGGTTGGGGGGGGGGGGGGGGGGGCTGTGCTTTCCTACATATTAATTTTTTTTTAAATAATTCGAATTCTTTTTTAAATTCATCTTTTTAGGTTTAAAATTAAACTTCTTGGTTCAGAGTTTAAGCAGGGAAGAGTCGGGTGGTATGAGCCATGTTTTGTTTTTTAAGTACAAAACCTCATTGGATGAAGATATCAAGAAGTTGATGTACTATTGGAAAGCTAACCTTATTATCTACGCTTCTGCATAATTGATTTATCGAAATTAAAAAAAAACCTTGATTTATTTTCCATTATATATTTTTATTAGCGAAAAAATCGGTTTGAGCTTTATTTGACCAATAAGTAGGACGTGAAATCCCCTATTCAAACTATAGAAGAAATTATCTTCACTATTATAAACATTAAAAAAGTTTAAAATTGACCATCTGTTGCACCGGAAAAGATGAATTTTCAAAAGGAAAGTTTATTTTAAATTAATTAAGATAAATGTTTAACAAAATAGTTTATTTTTCCACTAAGTTGAATTTAACTAAAAGAAACAAATTTTTAAAAAACTAGTTGAATCCTGAACCAAAATGATGAATTTTTAACTAACAAGATTAATTTTCTATGGAAACAGACGAATTTTCAACAATTTTTCGCATTTTTAAATTTTAATCACTCGTGCATAAATGAACTAAATGCAACTTACAATATACATTTTTGGGGGTAAATATGACTAAGAAATACATTGGTGATAAAAATAATTTAAATAAACAATTTTTAAACAGTAAAAAAATCAAAAACTAAAAACACTTTTCTGAATTTTTTTTAATTGCCATTTTTTCTATCTATTGAAACTGAACCTTTTTTTTAAATTGATGATAAAAGTACATATTTTCAAGAAAAATTACCGACTACACATGAAATAAAGTAGAAATATTTTTTTATGGCTGTCTAAAAATAAAGTTTTTTTTAAAGCATTGCAAAATCAGTCAATGCTTAATCTGAAAGGGAAAACGCATTTAAAAAAATCTAATAATTAATAAATAATAATATTGTTTATTGCTGAAACATTGACAATTACAAAATATGCTAATAAAATACTAATACAGAGCTAATAGCCTTTTTCTTTTTGATGCACTTTTATCCTCCGTATCGAATCCGAATCACTGTTCATATGCGTTGGAAGAATCGGCTCGTGTTCGCAGAACCGTTCGGCTGCTGCTGCGCAAATAATAGCCAGAATTTGATGTGCAAGCCATTCTAAAAAATAAAAAATTGAAGATAACTAGTTTCTAATAATTTTATGTTCTACCATTATTTACTATTTTAAAAATATAAAAAAATAAAAAAATACTCAAACCTTAAGAAAACTTCAATGAGAAAATCAAGAATTTAGAAAATTTACGTAATTAACATGTAGGTATGATTTTTGGTAAATTTATATTAAAAATTATAAATACTATGTAAAACTATGTACCCTGAGAGAAAATTCAGTCGAAGAAACGATTACCAGGCGAAATTCAATTTTTTCCGAAGCACCCACTTTACAACCTAGGAAACCACACTTGTGCAAATTTGCACCAAGCTCAACTTTCGAAGTGAACCTCACGAATAGTAAGATGCGAAAAAAGCTGCACTCAGTACCTGATGGATATATTTAACGTGGGGGGGGGGCTTATACCTACAAGGTGACACGAGACACTTATTTGAAAATTTTGCTGGTGCATATTTGCACAAGTGTGGTAACCACGGGTTATTGTTCTACCAAATTTTTAAATTTTAAATTCAAAAAGATAGACTTTTAATGTAACAACTTAATTTACATCAAAAAAGTTAACTCACGAACAAATAGTGGCTTTTTTGACACAAAAAATAAATGTCAACAAAAAATAAGTTAGTTTATATTTCAACAAAAAAAATTTTAATTTCAAATTTAAAAAATGTTGAATTTATCAAGAAAAAAATGAACTCTTAACAAAATACATGAGCTTCCAACCAGAAAGTATCAATTTTCAACTAAGAATGGAATAATTACATTTTTAGTAAAGAAAATTAATTTCTAATTAAAAAGCACACCGTTTTAACAACTTAGCTAAATTTTTAACCTAAGAGAAGAATTTTCTACTAAAATTGTGAATCATAAAAAAAAACTAATTTTGAAGAAATGAGTTGAACATTCACCCAAAGAGTGTAATTTTCTGTCAAAAAATTGATTCTTTAGCCAAGGATATTAATTTTCTACAAATAGTTAAACAATAAATTAATTAATATAAATTTTTAAACAAAAGTCTTGCAAGAAATGTAGATTTCGATACAGATGAACAAATAATAAAAATACTATTTTCGAATAGCTTAAAGATATAAAACAGACTTTCACCTAGTGAGTACGTATTGCAGGTCTTTAAAGTTTTGCTAAGAAATGCTAAATTTAGTCAGCCCTTGCGTCATGTCCGTTACTATTTTCCGCAGTCAATTATGCCGATAGAAACTTGATCTATTTCAATATTTTGTTGGAAATTTAAACTAGAAATCTGACTTTTAAAAACCGAAAAATCCTTATATTTAATTTTTATAAGTTATTAGTCCTTCATGATCTTGTAT
Source organism: Druon quercuslanigerum (assembly GCA_010014905.2). Classification (NCBI taxonomy): domain Eukaryota; kingdom Metazoa; phylum Arthropoda; class Insecta; order Hymenoptera; family Cynipidae; genus Druon; species Druon quercuslanigerum. The sequence continues at coordinate 5,099 of JAAAKG020142870.1, forward strand.
ATAATACTAGGTAATATTGTGAATGCTAAAAAATATTTTTCTAGATAGTTACCGTAAACAAGTTTTGTGTCAGCCGAAGCACTTGAAAAATTTATAATATAATTTTTTATTGTAGAGCATTAAGATTAGTATTTTTAATATAATAAACTAATAATACGAAAAGTACATTTTTTTCTTAAATAAAGTTTAATTTATTTTCTTAATGAAACATCTGAACGTCCCTGTTCTATCCTGATGGAAATTTCCTTATGTATATAAATTACAATTTTCTCCTCTATGAAGAACACCAGGAGTTTAATTAGTAACTGCTCTTTTGCATTCCGCATCTTTGAACTTTTTTTATATTTTCAGACTTTAACAAACATTTTGCTTGTACCTGATCTAGAAGGGTTTTTACTCTATTTAGTAAAAGAATTCCATTTTTTAGTTAATTTAATTTAATCGATCTTGCTTTTCTCATCTCGAGAAAATAATTTCGCCCTTATGCTAAATATTTTATGAAAATTCTCATAAGGTTAGTAATAACATTTTTAAAATACTTTAAATAAATAGAGAATATAAAATAATGATTTTTTAACATGCACAAAATTAGGAAATATATCTAAAAAATTTTTAAACAATTAAATATACTTTGATTAAAAACAGTTTTAAAATAATTTAGTCTTTCACTAAATTTTTTTATTTTGGTATTTTTACTTTAGTGTAAATTATTACTCGGCTATGTTTATTTTCAACGTAAATAATTATTTTTTGCCAAAGTATATATAATTTCTGATACAATTTGACTTAAAAGAAAAAATTTTACTCTTATATATATAGAAATTCTAATGAGAACAAAAATACAATGCATTTTAATTAAAAAAATAAAGACACAAAAACAACCAGTTTTACTAGATTGCGAATGTATGTATTCATCAAATTTTCTTAAGTGGGAAAATTTTTTTTCAGAATATCATAATAGTTATATAAGTAAAAAATAAAGTTTTATAATCACCTATTTTTAGTACATTATGATTTTAAAAGGCAAAACATTTTTACTTTTGCAGAAATAATTTCCAATAACAGAAAATTTATTAGACATTTTTAGTTTTTAAATTTGAACGCAGAATTAAATAATTATACAACTCAAATGTTTTCTTGAAAAATTTACTTTTTACTGCACTGTAATTTTTGAAATTATTCTTCTTTTCAGAAACAGTTTTCAAGGGTAAGAGAAAATTCAGTACAACTGCATTTCAAAATTAAAATTTGAGAGAATTTTACTTTAAAAAATCAAAAATTAAAAATTTTCTAGAAATAAAACTTTTTTAAAGAAAAATTTGTGTATAAGGAATCAAGACATTTTTTTATCTGACAAACATTTTTTAAAGAATATTTAAATAATCATTAAACTAAAAAGATTTTTTTTTTATAGTTTCGAATTTTTACTATAGTGCAATTTTCAAGGGTAAAAGATTTCACTTTCAAAGACATAATTCGTCATGATAACAAAAAAATTCGCCATTTAACATTAATTCTCTTAAAAACAAAAAACTCTGGTTAAGGGTTTGAATTAAAAAAATCAATTACATACACGCCGTTAAAAATACTTAGAAAAGAGTTATTTGGCTTCAATGTTTTCTGACAACTTAAAAAAAAAATTCTTTATAAATTTAATAAAAAAATTGTCAGCTCCAATATATTTGTTTTTTCATTAATTATACTTCGTGAAAAGAATTTTTCTAAAGAATACTGCAAGCTCTATTAACAAATATTATTAAAATTAAAATAAATTTTAATTTTTAATTATAGCGTTCATATGATTTTGCACATGCATAACTTCTACATAATTTAATATAATTAAAATTTTATTTATTCAAGAATTGGCTGTCACAATGAAAGTTATAAAACAGCACTAATTATATATTTTGTCTCTCGAAATTATTATTCAACAAAATAGATTACTTCTCAACCAAAAGGTGTGACTTACGAATCCAAAAAGATTATTTTTCTACCTGAATTTTTTTTGTTAAACATTTGAATTTTCACCAAATAAAGATCAATTTAAAAAAATGAATTTGGGCAAAATTATGGACTTATTTAACAAAATAATAGAATTCATAACAAAATAATTAAAATCGACATATTTCACTTCGTATATGAAATAATGTGCAGAATTTTTTTAAAACTGTTTTTCTGGGTAAAATTTTTTCCTTGAAATTTATTATATTTATAAATATATCAAAAAATTGCAGATTTGTTACGGTAATTTATTTTTAGTAAAAAAGAATTTAAAAATAAAGATCAGCAAGTGGATATTAAAAGTTTATTTCTTTTTGGAAACTGAACTTTACAACTAAAGAACTCGCCTTAAAATTAAATCTCGAAAATATTTTATTTAACTATTTTTGTGAAAGATTTGAGCTGGGAAGTTTGTAGTTACCAAAAACTATTTTTCTTCGTATAACCCAAAAAACATTTGAAACATTGGAAATTTTTTTCAATAAAATTCGCGATATTTATTTTTTATGCTTAAACATTGTGGATTTCTTTTTAAAGCCCTTAGAAATAAACGAGCTGGGATTAGATGAATTTTTTAATACAAATTTTTAATTATCGAAAGATTGAATTTAAACTTTTTGAATCCAAATTCTTATAAGCTTTACTTTTGAAAGTTGAAATTCCAGAAAAGTTTAATTTTGTTTGCCTTAATTTTTAGTTCATTTTTAATTATTATTATTATTATTCTATTAGCAAAAACTTTTCAAAAATATTTAGAAGAATAAAAAAGTCGTGGTTTTCTAGAAAATATTTTTTTTGATTTTACCTCAAATGTTTAAACCCGGAAAACTTTACTTACAAGAGTTTACTAAACCATTTTTGTAAAATATTTGGGCTGGGAAGTTTGTAGTTACCAAAAACTATTTTTCTTCGTATAACCCAAAAAACATTTAAAACATTGAAAATTTGTTTCGATAAAATTCGCGATATTTATTTTTTATAGGTAAAAATTTGGGATTTATTTTTGAAGCCCTTAGAAATAAACTAGTTGAGATTAGATGAATTTTTTAATACAAATTTTTGTATTAAAAAATATTCTATAGAAAATTTTTTTTTCATTTTAACCTTAAATTTTTATATCCTGAAATCTTTACTGGAAAGAGTTTATTTGCCTATTTTTGTTAAAGATTTGGTCTGGGAAGTTTGTAGTTACCAAAAACTATTTTTTTTCGTAAAATCTAAAAAAAATTCAAAACACTAATTTTTTCTGGATAAAATTTGCGATATTTATTTTTTATAGTTAAAATTTGTGGATTGCTTTTAAAAACCCTTAGATTTCAACTAATCAAGATTAAATCAATTTTTCAATACAAATTTTTAATGATTGAAAGATTGAATTCAAAGTTTTTGAATCCAAATTTTTATAAGCTTTACTTTTGAAAGTTTCAATTCCAGAAAAGTTCAATTACCTCTGCCTTAATTTGCAGTTCATTTTTAATTGTTATTATTATTATTATTATTATTATTCTATCAGCAGAAACTTTTCAAAAATATGTAGAAGAATAAAAAATTCGGGGTTTTCTCGAAAATATTTTTTTTCATTTCTACCTGAAATTTTTAAAACCTGAAAATGTTACTCAAAAGAGTTTATTTACCAAAAACTATTCCTATAACTCAAAAAAATTATAATCACTGGAAATTTTTTTTATGAAATTCGCGATATTTATTTATTTTTTTTTTTGAAATTTGTAGATTTCTTTTTAAAGCCCTTAGAATTCAACTAATTAAGATTAGAAGATTTTTTTTTAAATTATAATTATCGAAAGATTGAATTCAAAGTTTTTAAATCCAAATTTTTGTAAGCTTCACTTTTGAAAGTTTTCATTTCAGAAAAGTTCAATTTCGTCTGCCTTAATTTGCAGTTCATTTTTAATTATTATTATTATTATTATTATTCTACTAGGAGAAACTTTTCAAAAATATTTAGAAGAATAAAAAAGTCGAGGTTTTCTTGAAAATATTTTTTTCATTTTTACCTTAAATTTGTAAAACCTGAAAACTTTACTTAAAAGAGTTCATTTAACTATTTTTGTTAAAGATTTGGTCTGGAAAGTTTGTAGTTACCAAAAACTATTTTTTTTCGTAAAAGATAAAAAAAATTCAAAACTCTGTAATTTTTTTTTGATAAAATTCGCGATATTTATTTTTTATAGTTAAAATTTGTGGATTTCTTTTGGAATCCCTTAGAATTCAACTAATTAGGATTAAAATAATTTTTTAATACAAATTTTTAATTATCGAAATATTGAATTCAAAGTTTTTGAATACAAATTTTTTATAAGCTTTACTTTTGAAAGTTGAAATTTCAGAAAAGTTCAATTTCGTCTGCCTTAATTTTCAGTTCATTTTTAATTATTACAAATAAAAAAATCTTTATCTTTAATAGTTTAAACCTTTTAATTTTAAAACCCGGAAAAAATTGCAAACTTAACAATAAAATCGTAAATAATGTCGCTTCCACGGTTATTTATTTGGTACATTCTACAAGGGCGGATACATACAAGAAATTTGGAAAATTACATCGAAATCTGCTTTTTCTATTTTTACCGAGACAAATTATTGTGAAAAACGCAACGCTAAAAAATTTTAAAATTGACTTTGAGATTGTAAATTATCACTACACCTGATGGTTGTATCTGAAAGGTTCGGTTGATAAATTAATTTCTCTGACCTTCAGAAGGGATGCGTTCTGGATTTTGACTTTATTTCTTGGCTGACTCAATGTGGCGAGAAAATGCTACCTGATTTGCTTTTGACTCGATGAAGCGCACCTTATTGATTTTGGCTTTCAAGGCAGATTAACCGATGAGCTTCAATGATTCGAACAGTAATCTGCGTGAGGATCTACTATTTCTGTCTTGTCTGATTTTCAAAATGAATAAGGTCACTGTCCAAATAAGAAAAAATATTTTAAAACCTAAATTTACCAGAATCAAATAAATATATAAATTTATTTAATTATTTAATTACTGGCTCTCTAAATCTGAATTAGTAAAATTTTACTATGAATGAGCAGAAAACTGCTGATTTAAAAAGTGCAATAAGACCATCGAAAAAAAAACTAATTGATTCCCGAGACACATTTTCAATAAAAGAGTAGAGTGATCAAGCTAAAAATTCAGTTTTGAAGAAAACAGTTGACCTTCAAACCCGCAAAGATAAACTTTTAAACAGAGAGATAATTTTTTAAACCAAATAGTTGAAAATATAAAAGAAAGATTTTTAGACCACGAGAGATGAATTTCCAATCCAAAAAATATAATTTTCAAATAAAAAAGGCGAATTCCAGCCAAGCAATAGAATTTTTTAGAACATTTTTTTTAAACAAATTAGTTAATTTTTTCAACTTATAGTTGAATATTTAAACATAGAGTTGACATTTTGGACAAAACGTGGAATTTGCAACAAAGTAGTTGAATTTTTAAGACAAAACTTATTCAGAAGACAGTTGAAATTTTGATTGAAAAGTACAACTTTTTATGAAAAAGATGAACTTTCAACAAAACAGTTAAATTTTTAACAAATTAGTAAAATTTTTAATCAAACAATTAAATTTTTTTCAAATAGTTTAATTTTCAAGAAGACAGTTAAATTTTCGTTTAAAAAGTATAAATTGCTTAGCCAAAAGATAAACGTTCGACAAAACAGTTAAATTTTTACAAAATAATAGTTAAATTTGCAGTGAAATAATTAAATTTTCAACAAAAAAAATAGTTGCATTTTTAACAAAATAATTGAATTTTCGAGACCAAACAAATTTCTTAGAAAATAGTTGAATTTCCAATCCAAAAATTTGATTTTTGTAGCCAAAAGGCGAATTTATAACAAAACAGTTGAATCTTCAACAAAATAGTCAAATCTAAAAGTATAAATTTTAAAAACAAAGAATATTTTTAAAAGTTTAACTTTCCACAATAACTTGTTCAATTTTTAAGCAAAAAAAAGGATAATAATACGTATGTCAACAATATGAAAAAAAAATTAAATCATAAGCATTTGAACTTAACCAAAAAGTTGAATTATCACCAAAAAATGTAATAGTTGATAACTAAAAATCTGAATCTTCGTTTAAAAAAATATTTTTTAAATAAAGTGGTTTAAATTTTAATTAATTTGATGAATTTGCAACCTAGTAATATGAATTTCTTAGATGACAGTTAAAGTTTAAACCACGAAAGATGAATTTTCAATTTTAAAAAATGAGTTTTCGATTTAATTAGACGAATTTTTAACAAAGCAGATTAATTTTGGAACAAAAAAGATTATATTAACAAAATAGTTACATTTAAAAAAGTTGTATTTTTAACGGACAAAGATGAATTTTCGACCAATTGGTTAATGTTAAAAACAAATATTAATCTTCAACCAATTCCAGCTTCATTGTTAAAAAAATAGTTGAATTTTCAACAAAATTAATAAATACTTAAGATGATAGTTGAATTTTCATCTAAAATTATGAATCCTAAAAAATAATTAATACCAAAGAAGGTAAACTTTTAACCAAGTACTTTACTTTTTAATCATAAATAATTAATTCTTAACCAAAAATATAATAGTAGGTATTGCAACTAAAAGCAAAATTTTATGTTAAGTCTTAAACAAGCGAACTGAACCCAAAAGTTGAATTTGTAATGTAAAATGTATTAGTTAATATTTCAACTAAAAAAATATTACATTTTTCAATTAAAATTATGAATCTTCAAACAAAATAAAGAATTTTTAGTAATGCAGTTTAAATTTAAATTTATGAATTTTTTAGAATAAAGTTTGAATTTTCGAAAAAGAAAATGGAATTTTCAATGTAAAATGTAATAGTTAATATTTCAACTAACAAAAAATGACATTTTTCAATTAAAATGATGAATCTTTACACAAAATAAAGAATTTTTAGGACTGCAGTTTAAATTTCAATTCAAGAATTTTTTTAGAATAAAGTTTGAATTTTCGACAAAGCAAATTGAATTTCCAGTTTAAAAAAAAGAAGATTTTTATTTTAAATTTCTTTTTAAACAAAGCAGTTGAATTTTCCCAAAAAGATAAGTTTAACAGAATAGTTGCATTTTTCGCCAAATAATTGATTTCTGCACCTAACAAGATGAATTTTTCCCCATATGGTGGAATTTAAAATACAAAAAGATTAAACTTCATTAAATTTCATTTGCATTTTCAACTAAGTAGTTAAATTTTAGAGACGAGAATATAAGTTTTTCCAAAAAGACAGATTTTTAACACAATGAATAAATATTTAACAAAATAGTTAAGTCTTGAATAAATAATATAATTTTCAAGCCAAAAAAGAAAATGTTTTTGAGAACAATTGAATATTTCCAACAAAAAAAATTTTAATTATAAATAAAAATTGTAAAAGTTAACTAAAATGGTGAATTTTTAACGAAAAATATGAAAGTCGATATTTCAAACAAAAACGGGTTTTCAGTCGAGAGGGACAAAAATGAAGCCAAATTGTTCAAAAAATTGATTTTCTACCAGAAAAGATGTATTTTCAACAAAATATACAAATTTATATTTAAATACTTGAATTTTGAATTTTTTAAATATTATCCAAAAGATAAATAATTATATTTTCTATTCAAAAAATGTATTTTTAGCTAAAAAGAAAAAAAAGTGTGCAATAAAATAGTTAAATTTTCGACCACCTAGGTGGATCTGCAAGAAGCTGAATTTTATCTCAAGAAAAAAAAAATTTACAAAAGAGAGACGAAGTTGTAATAAATAACAATACTTTTTACACAAAATGTTAAATTTTTAAGTAAAAATAATCATTTCTATGGCCGCTAACAATAAGGTTCTATCTCAGTGATCAAAGCAACAAGGTTCTATCTTGGCGCCCGATGCAAAAAGGTTCTATCTCGGCTCTTGTAAATGATTGTATATTTATTATGGCCTCCTATGTAAATTAATTCGGCTCCATGTGCTCGCCTTCTCTAAATTTTCCAGTTAAATTATGCAGATATATTTTTTATAAGGGCTTTAAATCATAAATTACTCAGATCTCAGATAGAACCTTGTTGCACGGAACGCTGAGATAGAACCTTTTTGCTTCGGGCGGCGAGATAGAACCTTTTTGTATTGGCCGACGAGATAGTACCTTTTTGAATTTTGATAAAGATCGAACCTTGTTGCTTTGATCGCTGAGATAGAACCTTATTGCTAGCAGTCGCCGATTTTACAAAGATGAATGTGAGAGAAAATTGTCTAGAAAAAAGGTTAATTTTTAACCTAAAAAAGAAATTTAGAACAAATTAGTTGAATACTGAACCAATAAAATCATTTTGAACAACATAGTCAAAAAAATTAATGGGTGAATTTTCAGCGAAGAATTGATTAGTTAAATTAATTTTTAATGGAAGAAATTAATTCTAAACTTGAAAACGAATTTTTAATAAAATATTAAATCCTTAACGAAGTAGTAGAATTTTTAACTTAAACAAAATATTTCCGAAACAAAAAGGAGTAGGGGAATTCTGCCTGCACTAGATAATCACAAAATAAAAATATTAGTCAATTGAAATAAAATTGTTCAATTTAATTAATATTTAAGAAGATACCCGTGTTCATAAACTACTATTAAATTTAATTATTTCTGTTTTAATTGTGTGGTCAATTAATGATTATTAATGATAATGATATTTAGCGACAAATATTTGGATTTTTGTATTTGTTTTTATTAATTTCCCTTTTATAATCCTTCTTAACCCTCATCCAAAATTTTACGAAAAATGTCCAAATTTTCAAATGTTTAAATGTTTTATATTTTTTGAAATGACGGTTTTATACAATGGTTTGGACCAGTTAAATTGTAATAAATGATTTTCTCTTAATTGTTTTCGACTACTGGTCTAAAATCAATATCTATTGAATATTCATTTTTTTTAAATTGTGAAATGGCAATCTGAGAGGCCTGGGTTCGGATCACAGCGGAGTTTGAGAGCAATTTTTCCACAATTTATAAAAACTAACAAATAACATAAAATTATTTGACACATTTCATCTCGATGAAATAAAAACATATTTTAACAAAATAGTTAAACTTTTAACCAAATAGTTAATTTTTTTAGCAAAAAGGCAATTTTTTTTAAACAGATGATTTTTTTCAAAACAGTTGAATTTTCAACAGAAAAGGTTTTTTTATACCCAGAAGATGAATTATCCATATAAAAGGAACATTTTTTCACAAAACAGTTGAAGTTTTGACCTGAAAATATGAATTTTGAACAAAAAAGTTCATTTTCAATCAAATAGTTAAATTTTCAAGTAAAAAGGACTTTTTTCTGAAAAAAGTTTAATTTTGAATCCGGCAAGATTATTTTTTAACAAAATAATTGAATTTTGAATCAAACAGATGAATTTCCACCAATAGAAGATTACTTTTATACTATAAAAGATGAAATTTTTAACAAAATAATAATTTGCAACCAGTTGCATCAAATAAAAAAAAAACAAAGAATTTTTAATAAAATACTTAAATTTTCCATAGAAATGATCAATTTTCAACAAACAACATTCATTTTCTAACCCAAACAAACCCAACAAATTTTCTACTAAATATTTCATTTTTTTAACAAAACTGGATTAGTTACATTTTCAGAAAAAAAATTTATTTAAAAAAGAAATAAGTTTTCAACGGAACAGTTCAGTTTCCAAACAAAGAATAAAATAATCTAATAAAGAAATCATTTATTTTTAACCAGATAGTCAGATAAGCCCTAAAGTAGTTTACCTTTAGTCCTCATTTCTATTAATATTGGTAAAAAATAGCAACTCAATTAATCATTAGAAATTGAACTACTCGCATCTTAATTAGAGGAATTTAAAAAAAAAATCTTGACTATCAGTTATTAAAAAAACACTAATTATTAATGGAACTTTTTGTAGTAAAACACTTGATACGTGGTTGCACTGATTGAATAAGTTGCCATTTAATCAGATTTAAAGAGCAGTGTACCTCAAATTTTTAATGAAATTTTAATTAAATTATAATTTTTTTAAATTTTCTTAAAAGACCAATTCAATACCAATTTTCCAAGCCACTTGAAAATATGAAAGCACGACCATAGGATATTTGAAACCATCATTTCTTGTCTCTTCTTGCTTTTGCCATTTGGACGTACTTCTCCTTTTCCTTATCAGACAATTTGCACCATCTTCTTCCTGCTTCTATTGCCACACAAGTAACATGTTTGCCCGAACTTTTTTTATACAATTCCAAATAAAAAAGGATGAAGGCATTTGCAACACGTTTCGATCTTCTGCTTCGAGTTGGAGATGACATTTTCGTGGATTTTGCACTTTTTTCATTACACCCACAAGTTTCTTTCTTTTCCTCCTTCGTTTGCTCTTTGGGTGCACATCCACAGGTTTTTTTATTTTCTTCACTCTTTTTCACGCATCTCGAAAAAAGACCGTCCGTCACTTCCGGTGGATCACGCAACATGTTATCCATGCCGTCAAAACTAGATTGAAAATCTACAATCAGTAAATCTAAATTCCCAAATAATATATTTTTCTTTCATTAAAAATAATCGAAACATATGCATTTAATTTTTTTTATTTGAGAAACAAGTTTTGACTTTAAAATGAAAAAATTACAAGAAAGAGATTGCAATAGTGAGAGTATGGTTATTCAAGGAGACTAATTAAAGCTGCTTTTACTCAATAGATGATTAGGAAACTTACAACATATCGTTCGGGCTCTCCTTATTTCTGTAGTATCCCATTTTTTTGCTAAATTTCTAAATTTTTTTAATTTATAATTTCACTTGATAATTTGACGTCTTATCCAAATAAAAAAAAATACAAAACATTTGAACGTCGTTTCATGAAATATTTTGTTCATCGACCCATAAAGAAGGAAAATTGAAAGTATGGAATTTATTTTTTGGAAAGGGTTTGGATCAGTGATTACAGATTTTCTTTTTGATTGACATTTCTTGTTTTGCAATATTACTTAATTTAAAAAACTGATGGAATTTAAATACAAGAACTACTGAGGACCGAATCCATTTAAAATCAAACAGACAGGGCAACTTCAAGTTACAGAATCATTCGCTTTTTAAATTGTTTGTTTATCAAAGGAAATAAGACATATTTTACGATTTTGAGAAAACAAAATTTTGGGACGTAATGAGTATTTGATATTTTCGGGCTATTTAAAAAAAAATACAAACTAATTAAATGACGAATAAATATTGTAATTTTTGTGCGAGTAAAACTATATTTTTGGTTAAGAGATTTTTTGTTCAAAAAATTTAATTTATGAATTTTCCTTATAACTAATGACAGGTTTGACAAAATTGTAAAAAAATAAGTCAAATTGTAGATTTCTGAAGATTTTGAACATAAAATGTAGAAGCCTTTGAAGAATTTAAAAATTTGAAGAGAACGCAATTTTTAAGATGCCCAGTAAAAGGAAAAACGATTTTTTATTTTTTTAAATTATTTTTGAGAGATTTCAATAGGTTTAAAAAAAATTCAAACAAATTTCTAAATGGTACAAAAAAGAATTTAGAAGAAAAGAAGAAAAGCTTTTGAAAATTTTTGAAACGTTTGAAGAGAAGAAAAAATGTTTGCAAATAAATATCGATTTCTGAAGATTTTAAAAACTTTGAAGAGAAAATAATTTATTAATAGACCAAAAACCGAACTTTTGAAATTGATTTTCTGAAGTATTTGACATTAAAAAACATTTTCAAATAAAAAAGGCGAATTCCAGCCATGCAATAAAATTTTCGAGACAAAAAAAATGTTCGTCAAAATAGCTGCATTTTTAAAAAATTAATTGAATTTTCGAAAAATCTAAATCTAAAATTATGAATTTTGAAACCAAAGAATATTTCAAAAAGTTCAACATTCCACTAATAAGTAGTTCAATTTTTAACAAAACGTTACAATAATAATACGTATATCAACCAAATTAAAAAAAAAATTAAATCATAAGCATTTGAACTTAACAAAAAAGTTGAATTATCACCAAAAAATTTAATAGTTGATAAATACAACTATGAACCTTTGTCGAAAAATCAATTTTAAACAAAGTGTTTAAAATTCTAATTAATTTGTTGAATTTGAAACCACGAAAGATGAACTTTCAATTTAAAAAAATGAGTTTTCGATTTAATTGGACGAATTTTTAACAAAACAGATTAATTTTTGAACAAAAAATATTGTGTTAACAAAATAGTGAAATTTAAAAAAAAAAGTTGTATTTTTAACGGACAAAGATGAATTTTTGACCAATTGCTTAATTAAAAGAAATATATTAATCCCAAACTAATTCCAGCTGCATTTTTTTAAAAATAGTTGAATTTTCAACAAAATAAATAAATTCTCAACATAATAGTTGAATTTTCATCTAAAGTTATGAATTAAAAAAAAAATTATGAATACCAAAGAAGGTAAACTTTCAAGCAATTACTTTACTTATTAATAATAAATAATTAATTCTTTACCAAAAATAGAATAGTAGATTTTGTAACCAAAAGCAAAATTTTATGTTAAGTCTTAAACAAGCGAACTTATCCAAAAATATAACCAACGACAGGTTTTTCTTGTAAATTTTTTCTTGTAAAGTTCCTCTAAATTGTAAAAAAAAGTGAAAATGTAGATTTCTGAAGATTTTGAACATAAAATTTAGAAGTCTTTAAACAATTTAAAAGTTTGACGAGAATGCAATTTTTTAAAATACCCAGGAAAAGGAAAAACGATTTTTTATTTTTTGAAATTATTTTTGAGAGATTTCAATAGATTTCAAAACAATTCAAACAAATTTCTAAATGGTACAAAAAAGAATTTAGAAGAAAAGAAGAAAAACTTTTGAAACATTTTAAAACGGTTGAAGAGAACAAAAAAGGTTTGCAAATAAATGTCGATTTCTGAAGATTTTAAAAACTTTGAAGAGAAAATAATTTTTTAATCGACCAAAAATCGAACTTTTAAAATTGATTTTCTGAAATATTTGTCATTAAAAAACATTTTTTTAACGAAAATCATTCCCTTAAGATTTTCTGTGCAATCTTGTTGCAAAATTTGTTTCTTGAAAACTTATGTTGGTTTAAATTTTGCAAGATTTTTTTTGTAATTTTTGAAAAATTTCGAACTATTTTCAACGATTTTTATACAAATTTTAGAAAAGATTCTAAAAATAATTCAAATATTGCAAGTATTTTAGTAATGTAAACTAAAATGTATAGATTTTTTATCATTATAAAATTTTGCTTTTTATTAACTTTCAAAGGTTTCAAGATAATGAACCCACTTTTTTTACGATTCCAGGTAATTCTAAAAGGTGTCAAAAAATAAGGAAATATTTTCAAGATTTCTAGAAAAATTAAAAATGATTTTTAATTTGAAAAAATATTTTTTTAAATCTAGAAGGTTGGCACTTTTTGCATTTTGAAAGAGTTTTCAAACTTTTTGGCACAATTATTCCATTCTTTTTTAGCTACCCCAATTTTTCGCAGGAAAAATAGATAACTGAAAACTAAAAAAAAAATACAATTTTTCAAAACTATCAAACAAAATTATTTTGTGATAGAATAATGGCAACAAAAAAAATCAAAAAAATTGATTTATAACTGTCTTGTAGATAATTCGGATCTTCTTCGGATCCATCTTTTTGATTAAAAATTTGACTATTTGGTTATAAGTAAATGATTTCTTTTTTGGATTATTTTATTCTAGTAACTAATCCAGTTTTGATTGAAAATTAAAATATTCAGAAAACATTTTTTTTGGGTTTGTTTGGGTTAGAAAATGAATCTTGTTTCTTGAAAATCTATCACTTTTCTGAAGAATTTAACTATTTTATTAAAAATTCTTTGTTTTTTTTTATTTAATGCAACTGGTTGTAAATTAATACTTTGTTAAAAATGTCATCTTTTATAGTAGAAAAGTAATCTTTTTTTGGTGGAAATTCATCTTTTTGATTCAAAGTTAAATTATTTTGTTAAAAAATAATCTTTCCGGATTCAAAATTAAACTTTTTTCAGTAAAAAGTCCTTTTCACTTGACAATTTAACTATTTGATTGAAAATTAACTTTTTTGTTCAAAATTCCTATTTTCAGGTCAAAACTTCAACTTTTTTGTTAAAAATTCGTCCTTTTCTATGGATAATTCATCTTTCTTGGCATAAAAAAACCTTTTTTGTTGAAGATTCATCTGTTTTGAAAAAAATCAACTGTTTAAAAAAATGCGTGTTTGCTAAAAAACTTAACTATTTGCTTAAAAGTGTAACTATTTTCTTGAAATATGTCATTATTTCGTCCAGATGAAATGCATTAAATAATTTTATGTTATTTGTTTTTTTTCTAAATTGTGAAAAAATTGCTCTCAAGCTCCACTGAGATCTGAACCCAGGCCTTTCAGATTGCCATTTCACAATTTGAAAAAATGAATATTCAATAGATATTGATTTTAGACCAGTAGCCAAAAACAATTAACATAAAATCATTTATTACAATTTAGCTGGTCAAACCCATCATATAAAACCGTCATTTCGAAAAGTATAAAACTTTTGAATATTTGAAAAATTATTCTTGCAAGTATAAGGAATTAGGTCAGAATTCAACGTGTAGGATTTTGTGATGAAATTAATCTCGTCTCTTCGTAGCTTAGTGGATAAGAACATTAGACCGGAAATCTGAAAGATCTGGGTTCGAATCCCAGCGCAGCGTCAAATTATTTTTTTCCCAAGTTAGAAATAAAAATCAATATTCAAAAAAATATTGATTTTAGACCAGTAAACAAGAAACAATTAACATCTAATTTTTTATTTTGTTGAAACTTCGTCTTTTTGGTGAAAAATAACTTTTGTATGAAAAATTCATCGCTCTATTAGCAATATGATTTTTACAATAATTTTTATAAAACTATTTTATTTGCCTATATTTGTTAAAAATTCGTATACTCAATCACATTTGTGAACGAGGAGAATTTCATCGTGTGGACGAAGCATTATCCTGAAATAGGATTGCGTCCTTGACCTCTGACCTCGCACATCTTCGATTCAATGCTAATATGAAACACAAGCGTGTGAAATGATCTTTCTTTTAATGTTTAATCCTTTATGCTTTTAGCTTTGCGTGATCACAAATCAATCACGACGTGATTTCTTCAGACTTTTGGAAATTTGAGATTTAAAAATATAAATTTAATTTATCTTTTAAACTAATTTAACTGGCGTCATCTATTGCGCGTAGTTGATGCACATAGGTCTTCAGTTTGGGAGGAAAAATAGGTTTTAACAGAAACCTTTTTTTAATAACTATTCATTTAATAAAATTTGTTGAAATTTTTAATTTGAAACTAAATTAAACTTTGGAAAAGTTTTATCAGTTTAATTTTTATGTAAAATTATTCTATTTCATATATTCATTTAAGTAATTCTGGGAAATTCATGTTAGAACTAATTATTTAACTAAGCATAGTTCAAATTATTTTTTTAACAATAAAATATGATTATTCTCTCACGACATAATTTTGAAATTTTTGGATATGAATTATATTCATATAATTTTCCGAATATTCTTGAAATATTTAAACAGATATTTGAAGATTTCAATTTAAGTCGATAAGGAATCTGGAAAATTAGAAAAAAATAGTAAATTTCATAGAAATTTAACAAAATTTGAAAAAATTAATTCAGTTTACATTTTTAATATATAAAAAAAAAATTTAGATGTTTTTTTATTTTCTTAAAAAATTGACGTTCCGCAATACAAAATAATACAACAAATTTTCGTACGTATCTTATGATTTTTTTTTATTCTTTTGAAACGATATAAAATGTTTAAAAAGATTCTAAATTCTTTATTCTAAATTTCAAAAATATACATTTTGTGTAAAAAAATGGGTAATCCTTAAAAATTTCTTTTCAACATTTTTAGAATTATTTGGACTTTTCGAAAAAATAGAAGCCAAATTCCAATAATATTTGCAGGTCATAATAATATTGATAAATATTTAGTATTATTAAATAATAAAAAATAACTATTCTTTTAGAAATAAGTTTTTCTTGATTTTTTTAAAACTAAAAATATAATTATTACAAATACGTATTTGGCTGATCAACAATATTTTAACTGAAAATTCAACTATTCAATTTTTCTTTGACAGTCTATCTCATTTAGAGAAAAATTCATGTAGTTTGTAAAAAATCGTCTTTTTTGGTACAAATTAATATTCTTGGTACAAAATTCATTTTTTGTTGTTTAAAATTCATCTATTAAAATTGACGATTTATTATTTTAGTTAAAAGTTCTTCAGTTTGGTTGCAAATTATTAATTTTTTAAATTGGAAATTTGACTACTTCGTTTTTGTAAGGAAATTGATCTTCTTTAGTTCAAAATTCAACTATTCGGTTGAAAATTTTTTTTTTAGTTTAGAACTCAATTATTTTGTCACAAATTAAGTATTTTGTTGAAAAATACTTTAGGTAAAAAATTAGTTTAAAAAAAGTTAAGAAACAGTTTAATAGTTTTTTAATTGAAAATTTAACTACTTCGTTTTTGTAAGGAAATTGATCTTCTTGAGTTCAAAATTCTACTATTTGGTTGAAATTTTTTTTTTTTTTTAGTTTAGAACACAATTATTTTTTACAAATTAAGTATTTTCTTAAAAAATAGTCTATTTCGGTAGAAAATTACTCCTCTTCTGTGCAAATTTATCTAATTGGTTGAAAATTCAAGTATTGCAGTTAAATATTAAACATTTTAGTTGAAAAAATTAATCTTTTGGCTTTGAAATTCAACTCCTAAAGAATTATCCTTTAGGATAAACATTAATTACATTGTTCAATAATTCAACTATTCTTTTTAATATTTTAATTAAAAATTCACCTCTTTTTTCTTTTTTTAACTCAAAATTTATCTATTTAGTTTTTGGTTTAAAATTTATACATTTCAGTTTAAAGTTTATGTAGTCTGTTGAAATTTTTTTTTTTGGTAGAAATTAATCTACCCCGTTTGGAAATTCATCTTTTTTTGGTGAAAATTGAACTATTAAAGTTAAACATTCATCTTTAAAGCTATAAATTTAATTAGTCCTATTGAAATTGTATCATTTTGTTGAAAATTCATCAGTTGGTTTGAAAAATGATGTTTTTTAGTTCTAAATTCAACTATTTGTTTGTAAATTTGTATTTTTTAGTTAAAAATTAAACTATTTTGTTGAAAATTTCTATATTTTAATGAAAAATCGTCTATTTTGGTAGAAAATTAATCTTTTCGTGTAAAAACAATCAGACTATTTCAAAGTTCATCTGTTGGGTTGAAAATTCGTCACTAAGGTTAAAAAATGTGCTTCTGTGAAAAATGAATTTCCTTAACTGAATACTAGTAATTTGAAGCTTTTTACTTTGAATTTATAGTAACCTACATTCATTTTATCTAAATATGCACTGGATCTTAATGATGACAGGACAACCAATGTTTATTCAAATTCATGAACTATAGAAAAAACATTCGAGAAATGATTCATATTTTTTAGTATTGTTTAATTATTTAATTATTTGATGGTCCTCAAATACTCAAGAATATCTTGAAATTTTAATTTTTATAGCTTTCTAAATTTAAAATAATAATTGAATCCCTAAAAACTGAAAGAGACACTATTTTAATAAACTTTCGAAACTGTACACATATTCGGAGTCACTTGTTTTAAAAATTGCGATATATTTAGCATGCAGAAGTAAACACTCGGACTTCAATTTGTGCACGGTTTCAGTTCTGACCTTGGACACAAAGTGAGGCTCTCCGAACTTAAACATCAGGGCGTATGATTGAACACCGGTCACGCCTGATTGAACATTGTACAGCCCAATGCTCCTCTCGTCAGAAACGGGGAAACCGCCACGTGGCGTCAATTCTCGGAACACAAATTGAGTTTGCTAAAATTGAAGACCGAGTGTTCCTGGGAAAAGCCAGAAATTGGCAGGGATTTTTTCCAGGATTTGAATAGACACGCTGGTTAGTAAAAAAATGTAACGCTGGTTAGTAAAAAAAAAATGTGACGTTCCGGATAGCGCTTTGCTGGCAAAAACTGATAAATTAGTGAAATTGTTTACAAGAAACAAGTAATTTATTTGTTAGCTGAAAATCACAGGTGTCTGATGATACTAAAATGGCTATTGAACCGTCTGCGTCTGAATAATCGATGGCACTGGGCCAAAAAGGCGATTTACTTATCTTTCAGATCAACTATTAACTTTGTTCGTCACTGTAAATATGTGCGTTTCCTGTTCGTACATTTGGTCACTACTATCTGTCCTGTACAAATTCTTAGGTGAGCCAAATTGATTTTGGCACACATCACGGGTGTTATTTGGCCCGTACTGTCATCTTAACATTCAACGAAAATAGCACCATTATTTTATTTCTCTATTTAATTAAACAAAATTATATACACTCTTTATTTGAATTGTTTTTTGTAATTTCTGTTTCATTGAATAATTATTAGGTAATTCGTCTTTAGATATTATGAACTTATTAATATTAATAGTGCCTTAAGGCTCTTCAAACGACTCGGACTTTTGCCGGATACATAATACGTCTACAAGACTTGAATGTTCAATATAATATTTGAACTACATAATTTGAAGAAAAATATTTAGGCTGGAACAGAGAGATTAAAAAAAAAAGTTTTTTTTTGTTTTCTTTTTTAATTAAAAATTAAGAGTTTTTGCGCCTGTAAGATACAACAGGCTAGCTCTTGTGTATGCCGAGTTGCAGGACATGCTAGATGATATTTTAATACATAATTTCGAAAAATTATTATTATATATTATGATTATTTTCTTATATTATTATATTATATTCTTATGTTTTATCACTTTCAGCGAAGAAGACACGCTACTTACATATTTTGTGTTACTTGAAACCAGACGCATTGACTGCAGCCCGGAATACACAATAGCTAGCGTATTGCATTTTACAGGCGCTAATAAACACTCAATTTTTAATTACAAAAAACAAAAAACAAAAATATTTGTTGCAAAAATCTCTCTTTTTCGATAGAAGTAATATTTTAGATTACGTGGTTTTAATATTATATCAGTAAATGTTTTAAACCCG
This sequence comes from Druon quercuslanigerum, assembly GCA_010014905.2. Taxonomy (NCBI): domain Eukaryota; kingdom Metazoa; phylum Arthropoda; class Insecta; order Hymenoptera; family Cynipidae; genus Druon; species Druon quercuslanigerum. The sequence continues at coordinate 24,228 of JAAAKG020142870.1, forward strand.
CCACGGAGTCCTAAGGGTTAAATTTTTGAAGGGGGCGACTGCAAAATCCCGAAAAATGAAATTTCCGAATTGAAACAATGGAATTTTTTTTCATACCTTTTATTTTGTTATGAAGTAAAAACAAATTTTTTTGTCCCGAAATTCGAGATGAGTAGTAAAATATTTTACATGAGCTTGACTAGTCCTCCCAAATTTTTGAGACGACTAGTTAGTTAGTCCACCCCTTTTTCCATCTTCCCCAATTTTTTGGGACAACTAGACGCAGCCTTATTATGAATACAATAATAAAATATTATTATTCAAAAAAAAATTATTTTAAATGTTTAAGGTATCTAAAATTATTTTTTAAATTCAAAATAACAACAATTGAAAACGGATTTCATCCAGAAATATATTTTTTTCATTATTGTCATTTTAAATTAAAACAATAATTTTAGAAACATTAAACATGTATTTTTCATGCAAATATTTTATGATGGTGTTTTTAATAAATAAATACTATTTTAGAAAAAATTGAATATTTTATGTTCAAGTATTTTATAATTCGGAAATTAATTAGTTCAGTTATTTTATAATTCGGCTACTTTCTGTCGCAAATTTTATCATTCGGAATTTTTGGAATTTGGTATGATTATAAAATGGCGAGAATTTTTTATTCGGAAATTTTATTATTTGGAAATTTTATTAATCGGGGATTTTTCGAGGACGATTCAAAAATCCCAAAAAATAAAATTCCCGACACTATGAAGTTCCCAAATTGGAATATTCCCGGATAATGAAATTCCCGAAATCATAAAAATGCCGAAAAATAAGAATTTTAAATTGGCTAATTCCCAAATAATACAATTCCTCGCAGTTTAAAATATTACCGAATTCGAAAATTCCCGAAGAATAAAATTCTCGGTCGAAAATTGCTGAATCATAAAATTTCCGCAAATCGAAATTTCCAAATTATAAAATTTCTGAATTTTAACCATTTAAAAATTGTACTATGTTGAATATTATTTATTTATTAAAAAAAATTTTTTAAAGAAAAATTTTTCAATTTTATAAGTTTGAAAAGATTATTGCTGGAATTAAAATTATTAATCGTTTAACAAAATATATTTTTAAACAAAAAATGTATCTTTAAAAATTCCATAGTAATTTCAACAAATTACAAAAAGTGTTTCCAAAAATTGAGCTGTTAACTAAAAAAAATTAACTTTGAATTGAATTCTGCAAATCTTTTTTGGAAAATGTTATTAGCTTCGGAGAAAATGTATGTAGAAATTTCATTCGAGACGAAGGTGTTTTTAAGTTGAATTTCTTAATAATTTTTATACAATTGTTTTTATTTTATATTTAAACAATAATTTTTTAAATCCTTATAAATTAAGAAAATTTTATTTTAATAAATGGTAGTTATTGAAAAATCAGTTTTTCTTGTTTAAATTCGGGAATTTCGTAGTTCGGGTAATTTAGAGTTCAGTAATTTTCTATCGGAAATTTTATTATTTGAGAATTTTAATTTTCTAGATTTTTCAGTTTCATTTTTCTGCCTTCTCAAAAAAGTCAAATGCATAAAAATGGTTAAAATCAATATTTTATGAAAGTTTAAAAATATTTTTAAAAGAAATAATAATTTTAGTTTGTTATAACATCATCAGTGATATTAATTTCATTCATAAAATCATCGAATTTTTTCAGAGATGTTTTTAAGTTGAATATCTTATACAACTTTTATACAATTGTTGTTATTTTGTATTTAAACTATAATTTTTAAATTCTTATAATTTAAAAAAATTTTATTTTATGGCAATATTTAATCGTTTTATTTTTTTTTTAATAAATGGTATTTATTAAAAAATCAGTTTTTATTGTTTAAATTCGGGAATTTCCTAGTTCAAGTAATTTAGAGATCAGTAATTTTCTATCGGGAATTTTTCAATTCGTTTATATAACAAACCGTTTGTGAATTTTATTATTCGGGAATTTTCCAATTTGTGATCTTTTTGTTTCGGTAATTTCCAGTTTCGAGAATGTTATTTTTCGAGATTTTTCAGTTGTTCCATTTTTCAGTTATCCCAAAAAAATCAATTGCAAAAAAATTTTTTTAAATCAATATTCTTTGTAAATTTAAAAATATTTTCATCAGAAATAATAATTTTAGTTCGTAATGACATCATCAGCAAAATTAATTTCATTCTTAAAATCATCGAATTTATTCAAAGTTGTTTTTAAGTTGAATTTCTTATACAATTGTTGTTAATTCATATTTAAAAAATAATTTTCTAAATCCTCATGAATTGAAAAAATTTTATTTGATGGCAATACTAAATCGTTATATTTTTTTAAATAAATGGTATTTATTAAAAAATCAGGTTTTATTGTTTAAATTCGGGAATTTCCTAGTTCGGGTAAATTACAGTTTAGTAATTTTCTACCGGGAATTTTATTATTCAGGAATTTTCCAATTTGGAATTTTTTAAATTCGGTAATTTTACAGTTTCGAGAATTTTATATTTCGAGATTTTTCAGTTGTTCCATTTTTCAGTCGTCCCGAAAAAATCAATTGCAAAACATTGTTAAAAATCAATATTTTTTGTAAATTTAAAAATATTTTCATCAGAAATAATAATTTTGATTTGTAGTGACATCGTCAAACTAATATTAAATTCATTCTTAAAATCATCGAACTTTTTTTAGAGATGTTTTAAAGTTGAATTTCTTAAACAATTTTTATACAATTGTTATTTCATATTTAAAAAATAACTTTTTAAATCCTCATGAATTGAAAAAATTTTATTTGATGGCAATACTAAATCGTTTTATTTTTTTAAATAAATGTTATTTATTGAAAAATCAGGTTTTCTTGTTTAAGTTCGGGAAATTCCTAGTTCAGGTAATTTACACTTAAGTAATTTTCTATCGGGAATTTTATTATTCAGGAATTTTCCAATTTGGGTTTTTTGTGTTTCGGTAATCTTACAGCTTTGAGAATTTTATTTTTCAAAATTTTTCTGTTCCATTTTTCAGTCGTCCCAAAAAAATCAATTGCAAAAAATGGTTAAAATTAATATTTTGTGTAAGTTTAAAAATATTTTCATCAGAAATAATAATTTTAGTTTCTAATGACATCATCAGTAATATTAGTTTCATTCTTAAAATCATAAAATTTTTTCAGAGATCTGATTTTTACACGACAACTACCTTAACTTGAATTTAGAAATAACAATAATTGAAAATATGTAAATTTGTAATCTGAAATTGCAGGAGGACATGGTGTGTCTTTCGTGTACAGCGACGGGGGAGCGGGTGTGCTTGGCAGCTGAAGGTTTCGGAAACCGACACTGTTTCTTGGAAAATATAGCTGACAAGGTAAGTTATGAACCCATCCACATTTCATTTGCTCTAATTCTCCACCGACATTTTGTAAAACTCTAGGACTTCTTTCCTACAAAATCTACCCTGAAAAAAATTAGGTGAGTATTTATTAGTTTTTGTAACAAAGAATTTTTTTTAATTTTTCATTAATGTTAAATTATCCTAAAAATAGTTTCTGATGATTTCCAAATGAACCCTGAAATTGTTTAGAATTTGAAAAAAATACTTAGGCGTCGCGCCAGCCTATTTTTGCAATAAAATTATTATTTTATTTTTATTTTAGCTATTAATACCCCTAAATATTTTTGATTTATTCTGTTAAAAATGCGTGTCATGCATTTTCTGAAATAATAAAGTAATAAAGAAATATCAGGTTGGGTCAAAAAAGGCTTTTGTCTCTACAACAGGTCCCCTAAAAGCCTTTTCTTTTCGTGTCAAAAAGACCACTGAACTTTTTCAGAGTTAAAAAAAAAATTGTTGCTTTTTGTTGTTAATTAGTATTTAAAAAAGTTTAATAAAAAATCATTAAGTTACAATAAAGACATAAATTTTTTACAAAATTTAGGTAATGTTAATGTTCCATACTAATATAAATCATATATACATAAATCAAAAATAATTATATTTTAAACAAGATTTGTAATCTTTGAACAGTGTCAAGTTAGAATCACGTTTGTCACAAACAGAATTCAAAAAAATTAAATTTCAATGATTTAGAATATGGAACAAATTTTGTTATTTTATTTTAGCGTTTATTCTCTAAAATTGGTATTTTTAATTTTTAAAAAGAACTAAATTTTTCAGATTAGTACTCAGAATCATTAAATTCTTAATTTTTGAATTTTTTGTTTTCTTTACGTTTTCTACTGGAAGTAGGTAGTTTTAATGAATGCTTCAGTTGGTTTCAAATTATGACATTTGGTTTCATTTTGGTTTAAATATTAAATTTAAAAAGTAATCTGTATGAAGTGAGTTTAAATAAAAAAAAAAAGATTTGGAAAACGGTTATAAGTTTAATTGAATAAACTTTTCCACATGTTAATTGTCTAAACGGCTAAACGGTTATAGTTTAGAGAACAAGCCTTTTTGATATCACCCCTGCTAGAAGTGAAAATATAGAGATCCTATTTTTTGAATAATTTTAAATTTTACTAATAGAAGGAGATAGAGAAAATGTTTTCGAGTGTATCTCTTTGTCAATATAAATTCACTTCGATCTTTTCGGAAACCGTATTTTCTATCTCATCCTGACCTTTGTCTATCCACGTCCATCTTTTATTATCCCACTATTATTCTAAATTCCCGTCTATCTTTTTAAATCGTTTTTAACATTTTTTAAAACTTTTTGTAACTCTAAATTCAGGTCTATCTTTTTTAATGCCATCCTCGCTATCTCATCCAGACCTTTGCCCATCCATGTCAATCTTTTATTATCCCTCTAATAACATAAATTCTCGTAGATCTTTTTATATCTGTTGAAAATTTTTTTCAATATTATTTTAACTCTAAATTCACGTCTATCTTTTTCAATACCATCTTCGCTATTTCACCCTGTCCTCTGTCTATCCACTTAAATCTTTTATTATCCCTATAATTATCTAAATGCCTGTCTATCTTTTTTAATACCATCATCGCTATCTCAGGCTAAGCTTTGTCTATCCACGTCAATCTTTTATTATCCCTCTGATAACCTAAATTCTCGTCGATCTTTTTAAATCTATTAAAAAATTTTTT
>JAAAKG020142871.1:0-11506 GCA_010014905.2 Druon quercuslanigerum
ATATGGATGTGAATATAGATATAATTAAAATTTTGTCATAAAAAGACGCACACTCATAGATATATATATATATATATATATATATATATATATATATATACTTGCAATGAATAAGAGCTTGTAAATCAATTTGTTACTATTGTTACTATTGCATAATATTATTTTTAAGTAAATGATTTAAAAATCAGTGATAATTCTTACGACCAGGAAGTTATGTATGTGTAACAATGTTGAATTATCTTGTAAAATTAATGGAAATTAACGATAGCATTCCAAAACTTTGTTTGCGCCGACTTTTACTAAATAGACATAGTACATTTATTAAAATATTCGATTCTTTCGCGCGCGAGCATTTATGTAGTCTGAGATTATTTGAGCCCCGGCTTGCTCAATAACCGAATTCCGCAATACGTTGAGTTGTATCAAATTTTCTTGTCCGAACAGGGTATTGAGTGATTAGAACTCTTAATTGTGTGTACACTACAAATCTCTCATCTCGGGAATATTGCAAGCTGAGAAATATCTTTTGCTTAATCTAACAATTCTTTGTAAAACAGTTTTAGAGCAAATTAGAATGGCGTCTATATTGAATTTAAAAATATCCGCAAGTAACCAAATTACAATAATAGATCCAAAAGAATATTTTGCGTTCTGTAATCTTCTAAAGAGGAAAGATCTTTATCATATATTTATTACATGTCAATTTAATACGCCCATGAGAAATCGTTATTTGTCTAAGCTATCAAGAAGTAGTGATAATGAACATAAGAAGCTGATACACTTATTTAAGAGCCAAGATTTAAAAATCCTGAAGAATATCGCTTTTTTTGTAAATGAAATTTTTAAAATAAGAGCTTTTGGTACCTCCGAGTAGATTTAAGCTTAATGTATAAGGCATTTTGAAATTAGCCGTTACTTTTTTTAAACTTATGTAAATCCATATCATTCTATACTGTCCTCCACGCTATAAAATTTTTGTTATCTAAAAAGCAATAAACTAGACTTCTACTTTTGGCAAAGTGAAATAAAATCACTTAGAGATATTGCCGAGATGAATCCAGAGGTATCTTTAGTTTCTTGATTGGACCATACCTTTATTTTAAATTACTGGTACAAGTTTCACATCCAGATGCATAGCTATTATATAAAGGATCTTTTATACAAATTAAAAAGTTACACTTAGATTATAAAATAGGGACTAACTATAATACTTTCTTAAACTGAACCAGTAAAATCTCACTGATTTCCTGTCAACTCTCACTGGTTGTAGTAGCCAGACGTGTGTCACTGAAAATCAGGGAGAATTCACTGGTTCACTCAGTTGAATTCAGGAAATGGTTTAGTCAGTGAGGTTCACTGGTTTCTCAGTATCAATAGTCAGCAGGTCATACGCCTTGTCGCCTGTCAACTGGTTAGTATGACACTTATCATTCATCACTATTTTAGAAACAGTTGCAAAATTATCTTTTAAATACCGAATTTTACTCTCACAACAATAAATAAAGGCCAGGCTGAAATATAATGGGATATAATAGATTGCGCCTAATAATTGTGCAAAGTCCCGCAAATGAAAAATACTGATTCAACCAGTGACAATTTCACTGACTGGTAAAATATACTTTTTTTAAATGAACAAGTGAAATCTCACTGATTGAAACAGCCAGAAGTGTGTCACTGGCAGTTAGGCAGATTTCACTGGTTCACTCAGTGGAATTCCGTCACTGGTTTAATCAGTGAAGTTGAATGTTTTTCCTCAGTACCAGTAGTCATCTGGTCGTACGTGTTCTCATCCGAAAGGTAGTTAAGTATATGCCATTTATCATTCATAAGTTTTATGCTAACCTTTGCAAAATTATCGTTCGAAAACCACCATTACGTCAACATGTCGGGTCTTATTAAAGCCAAGCCCAATATATTTATAACACAAACAATAGTATACAATAAAGACCGTTTTCGACAGTTTTAAGTAACATATGGACACGACTAATATCTGTTATTTATGTTAAAAATTTCTGTAATGCTTTTTCAGCTGAGTCGCTTATTGGTTGACCCAGTCAAAGTCGGAGAATCACTAGTTCATCTGTGATAATTTAATTTTAAATTTAAGAGAGTAGCGCTAGGGCTAGTAATGCAGAATTTTTTCTAGCGTTAGGCATGGACGAGCTGGAAGATGATATTGTATTCCGTACTGAAAAAAATGGTTAGTTGGATCAACTGCAGTGGAACTTTGATATAGGACCCCCTGATATAGTTCTTCCGAGAATTGTTGCCGCGCTGCCGGAGTGCGTGGTGCTCCATCAGGTTTATTCCGCACCTTCTCTAGCCGCAAAACCGACATAGTATCAGAGTTTCACCGTATTTGCTTTGTAAGATTTGGTACTGATACTTTATTAGTTAGGACAACTGCTTTCTTATTTGCTTGTACTAATTAAATTATCACTAAAACTAATAGTATTATTGTGTCAACTAATAAAATAGCAGTACCGTATATCTTACTAGAAGATTCTATAATGGTAGAGAACTCGTATAAAATATCCAATAATATTTAAAAGCATGAGATGCATGAGATTTAATTAACCTTTTCAATATCCTGGCGCCCACGCTAATGAGGAAAAAATTGATGTTAATAGGGTTTATGTAAAAATTATTTGAATCTAATTTTCTCCTGAATGACAATACAGGCACGTTTGAAAATCAGCACACACATTGCTTATGGCTTAAGGAAGGTTTATCTGTAAAGAAATTGGCACTTCCTCTTCAGCTCTTCGAAATTTATGCAAAATAAAAATGCTAATAAGAGGATATGAATGTTTGATATGAAGGTTTGTTCAATAACCATGTTTCCCTCTCCATTCTTAAGAATCTGCGCAATTCTACGCGCCTTATTTTTCTTCAGCACGACAAAGTCGTTCGAGTCTATAACATGCCCTTATTTAACCTTTTTGGTTTCACTGTCAAACAATATTTGTTGATACTGGAGGAATTTTTTCAATTATATTAGGGGTTTCTGAACAATAATAGTAGAATTTATATGAAGTCTTCTTCCGCCAAACTATGACCTGTTATTAATAATTGTTTATGATAACTCCGTGCAGGCAATATAGTAAAAAAGATGCAATATTTTTTTTTAATTCAAAAAATGTGAGAAAGATATTTAAAATGCCAAGAAAATTAAAAAACTCTTGGTCTTATTGTTTTTTCAATCTTGTAAATGAAAACATATTTTTTTAAATATTCTTAATTAGTAAATTCATTATTATAAAACATTTGAAAAAATTGTAAATAATAAGTCTGAAAACTGTCAAATTTCGACGATACCATTACAGAAAAGAAATAACTGCAAATTATTAATTATAATGAACTATTTAAAATTAAATAAATAAATTATTAAGCAAAAATTTTCTGAATTGAAAAAATGTAACCACACTGGAGACGTTTGCGAAGAAGCTATATGAAAGGAAAAGGAAGAGAAAACGCCCCCGGTGTAGTTACGTTTTTTCAATTCCGAAAATGTTTGCTTGGTAATTTATTTATCTGTTTTCATATAGGTAATTATTTTCAATAATTTGCATTTAATTGGCTTCTGTAATGGTATCGTCAAAATTCGGGAGATTTCAGCTTTATTATTTATGATTTTGTTTAGATTCTTCATAAATATGACATTTTTAATTAGGTGTGTTTTTAAATATGTTTTTAACTTTATATTTATTTGATTGTAAAAAACAATAAGATGGGAATTTTTTTTAATTTTTAATTTTTTTAGTATTTTTCAAATTATATTTAGTTTCTTTTTTGTAGAACTATTTTTTTAGGGTAAGATTTACATTCATTGTGTGTATTACAAGTTAACAATGCAGGTTTATATGCAGACTAATTAAATAAAGATGCAAGTGCCTCTCAATTGATGCAATTAGTCCATCGATCGAGGCTGAGAACTTAAACGAAAATCAAAAGAACTCTTATCTCACTATTCTCATTTTTTTATGTAAACGAATAGATTTTCCTCCTTTTATTATTATTTTGTTATTTAATTATTAACACATTATTCTAAGCTATAATTTATTTTTAAATCCATTGGATATATAAAAAATGTATATTAAATTTTGCATTGATAATGCCGAGACTTCTTACAAAATTAAAAAGGGAATTAAATATTTTCTAAAAAGCAATCAAATATTGGAAGTATTTTAATAATGGAAATATCTGGGCAGGTACTAATAAAATCAGAGAGCAAGAAGTCGCAAAATGAAAAATAAGTCGAGACCGTGGAAAATCTATCCTTGAGTAAGATTGAAAGGAAAGAGAAAAGAAGACGGCAACAGAATTGCGATTCTGGTATCTCCAGAATATTTTATAATTACTCGCATTTAAAAATTGGCTAATTTACCGTCATAAATTTAGAGGAGGTGTAATCAAAAAGTGGTGATTTCCATGAAAACTTCGAAAACAGTTTCCTCTTGATTTGCAGATTGCTGCAAATCAAATCAATTCAAATCAATCAAATCAAATCAAATCAAATCAATCAATCAATCAAATCATCTGCCTAAATCCCCTAAATCTAAATAAAGAACGAATTTCGTTCGTTAAAGATACAATTCACTAAAATCCTTTGTTTAGGCTGAAATAAAATGTAGCAGAGTTTAAAATAAACGTACACGAATATAGATTCACATAGGCTGATTGCGAATAAATTCATTGATAAAGTTCATTTAACATGTCCACTTCACTTTTGTCACACTTTAATCAAATTCATCATTTTACTGCCGATATCGAGAGTAAATTAATATTAATGAAAAAAGATTTATCAATAAATAGTTTTACATCAAAGGTATTTTCTGTTTGAAAGGGGTCTTTCATTTCAATGTGGTGGCATATTTTACCTGCTCAAACTTTCTGTTAAATAAATTGATTTGTAATTAAATGCATCATAGTAAGCTCCGGGATATAAAACTGTTTCATATCAAGGACTGTTTTAGAAAATTCTAAAGTGGGCCATGTATATCAGAGCCTAAAAAAGATTCACAATTCAAAATTAGATTTCCAAAACTACCACATTTTCGGCTCACAACAAGCATTATTTTTCAACGTATAGTTGAATTTCCAACAAAGAAAGATCAAATTTCAAACAAATAGTTAAATGTTCAAAAAATATTCCATTTTCAATAAACAATGGAATAGTTAAATTTTTAGAAGAAAAAAATTATTTAAAATTTTAAAAAAATTGCCAAGCAAATAGTTAGATTTTCAGTCAAACAAAATATTTTTCAACTAAACTGAATATTCAACAAACATAAATTTTAAATAAACAGTTCTCGATAATATAATAAAGGCGCTCGATAATATATTTATCACGCGCTTCGCGCTCGATAGTTTGATTCCCTTGCGCTCCGCGCTCGGTCTTTGTATATTCCCTAGGGTGGCGGGGGGGGGGGGGGGTCAAACCAAGATGTTTATACAATTTTTTAAAAAGTAAAGTTTTTAAAACCCCATACATGAGATGAAAAAGAAATTAAAAGACGAAAGTTGTGATTTAGAATGTGCCCATGCAGCGGGCAGATTTTTTTTGACTCTTAACGATGTTTTTCACGATTAAAACAAAAACTCCGCATCCTATGAAAAAGTGATTCATAACACATTTTTAGATCTTTTTAAAATGCACAATTTTTGCCTACACACCTTTTTACCTATTTTGTCCAGTTTAACCGTAAAATTTAAATATAAATTTTCCATTATTTTTTACGCTGTCAAAATTTGAATTTTAGATTTTTCAAAAAAATTAAAAAAATCGTTAGGACAATCTTATAGGACATTCATGAAGCAAAACTTTTCTTTGCTTGACTTTTTTGACATCGTGCGTTATTTGGCTTAAAAAATGTTCATTTTCGTGTGCTTTTTGGATTTACGTACAATAAATAATTGTACAGAGAATTTTTAAATCTCAAAAATTAAAAATTTTGAGTCTCAAAAATGTTAAAAATGTGCTCCCTTTTTGAATTTTCATCCAAAACGGCTGGCTAACGATCTTGACTCTTATTTTAGGACACGAAAAGAGTATACCAAATGCCAATCTAATCTGTCAATTCTTTCGAAAATAATCGTGCTGACAACTAAAAAATCTACAGACACACAGATAGTCACAGGCAGACACATAGGCACACAGGACGCAGACATTTGACAAAAACCGGGGGGATTATAAACTATTACACAAATCTAATATCTTCTCCGGATGAGAATGTAAAAAGATAACTTTTCAGCCAAATAATTGAATTTTTGATTAAAAGAAAGTAAATTCAACAAGAATTTCTACAAATCAGTTAAATTTTCAATCGAAGAGATGTATTTTCAACTAAAGTTATGAATTTTAAATTGGAACAGTTAAATTTTCAATTTAAAAAATATGCATGTTACGCGGGTACATTCACATTGCGCGCTGTGTGTGTTTCAATATGATAAATGTAATAACTTGAATAAAAAATTGTGATTTAAACTTCTGAGGAATTAGAGCCATAAATTGGAACTGAAAATTTTTCATTTAGTCGAATGGTAGATTTAGACTTGAATGTGGCATATATATAAGAACTGACACTCGACATTTGTTACCAAAAAAATTCATGCCAGGCAATTGATCTGTAAAAAAGCGGTGCGTATCATTTTGACTCAATTTTGGAATCAAATTGATCACCTCTCATTTACTGTGATATGACTAATTGTAAATAAATTTACTCGATAGATGTGTGGTTTGAGCAGGTAAAATCCACACTTTTGCCAATCATATCGTCCATTCAACTGGATATTTGCTTATTCATCCGAATATTCGATAGGCGAACTTAACACGTCCGTGATTTTACTAAAAGCCATATAGGAAAATCTCATTTATAATTTAATATTCTTTTTGGAAAGTTAGTAGTTTGGAACATGTAAAAGAAGTACTCAATAAATATACTATATGAAAATTTTCAATATCATGACTCTCAAATGAATTAATTCATAACATTCAGTAAGTGTTATTTTAATACTCTAGTATGTAATTTAATTCAATTCGTTAATTTCTGAGAAATGACGTTCGATTTGAGCGAAATGCAGATATAGTAATAAAAAGTAAGGATTGTGGAACGAATAATTCGAGAAATAAATTCTTGGTTCGTTCTATTTTCTGTCATTAGTCCACGAATGAAACAGAAACCCAAGACTTATAGAATTGATTCATCGTAATTTCCGCGTTTCCTGAAGATAAGCCGGTTCAAGAAAAGAACAGGAAAATAATTAAACGAGAGTAGCAAAAAAGGAAGCGATTAACAGTAAAAAGAGGGAAGTGGAAAAAAACAGAGCCTGATGATATTGGCAAAGAGTAAAACAAAGAAAAGTCTCTCATTCATGGCGAGATTTTGATCAAAATCGAAATAGCCTAATTGGCGGGATTAAAAAAAACGCATCATGCGAACAAATCGATCTTTATATACTTGAAATTCAGGTAAATGCAGCTAAATGACTGTGGACACTTGATGGGATTTTAACTCTCCTGTTTATTTTTTTCACAACTTCTGGTTCGAAATTGACAAGTAATTTATTAGGCCAATATATATATTAAAATGAATGAAAATTAAATAAATGGTACTGTTAATACTTAAGTTTAAGAAACTCAATATAAACATCTAAGGTGAGTTTAAAAAATTCAAGATTTTGGAAAAAATTAACAAATATTTCATTATGCATGAAGGAAATATCTTCTCTGTTCGTTATTCAAGTTTAATCTCGCGTTTAACTTGTCTTGTTGGCGTCCGCTCAGACCAAAAATAGGTGACAGGAATGGAAAGTGACTTTTCGCTTAGTTTATTGACATAAGTTGTACCTCGTTAGCGAAATATAAAATAAGGTGCAGAAAAAAAGTGAATGATTTTAAACTTGGGTTGAAGAGTGAAAAGGGGACACATTTAAGAGTCACTGACTTTGCTTTGCGGTGTTTGGGAAACATTTAGAAGAAGGAAATGGTTTTAGCTAGTCAATGAACTCACGGTATAAAAATTTGTATAACACAGTTAAATTTGAAATAATATTAATAACAAAATAATAATACTTAAATATAAAAAACTTGAATTAATTATAAAAATAATGTTGGGTTTTCTATTTTCCTCATTTTATTTAATAAATCTCGGAATATAGTCTCATTTTATAAGTTTTTGTTGATTAAGTTCCAGAGAGAAGAACTAATACAAGGCTGATTTATTTGCTAGTAGATCAGTTTCGATAAAGCGAAATAACGAGAAAAACTTCAATCTTAGGAAGACAGATAGTGAGAAAATTGGAGGGAGTCGATAGAGAAAAATGGGAGAGTAATTTTGTTACAAGAAAATTATTATCGATTTCTATAGCGTTATTCGCCTTCTCTATTGTACCAAAAAATCACTTAACCATCAAAAGAGCAAACTTCACTTTATTTTACATTATTGCATTATGAAGTTTTCTCATTTTAATTTCGATTAAACTTTTCGTTCAAGAGCACCTAGATAATTTCATTTTTCTTCTTTTTCTTTTTTCCTTGAACTGATTAAATAGGAAAATCTTTTATGTCCTAGAATTTTTCTGCATTATAAAAGCCTGGTTTTGAATTGTCAAAGATATTTTTTAGTATGGAATATTTTTTTAACTAAGTGAGGCTAGCAAAAAATTTCTCTTTGATTAATTAGAAACGAACGGTGTATGTCAAACATTTTATGTTACTTTGTGAGTACTACAGAGAGGTTTAAAAAATTGACATTTGAATAACGGGACTGCCACCACACCATTTTTTTCGGTCCTGGGAGAAAAATTCCGTCTTGGTTTGAGACAAATCAGTTAATATTAAGAGGTGCAGTAAAAGCCTGAAAAATTACTCTAAATTATTTTAATTTGGATACCCCCTACCATCATGGAACTCTAAAAATGCAAAAAAAAAAACTAAAACTGACACTTTTACGCACAATGAACTATTTTTTAAACTAATTGCAATGGTTTAAAAAGCTTCGATTCGTTTACAAAAATTGGTTCCCTGTAAGAACTCATACAAAGGAACTTTTTATGTTTAATCGAACATGCATTCATTTATGGAAAACTGATATTTGACAAAGTTAACGAAATTTTTTTAAAAAACTAGAGTCTACTACCTCTTTTTACGAAAAAGCTATAAGTACATAATAATGCATTGCTTAAATCATTTATACATATTTAAAACCTGTTTAAAAATGACAAAAAAGGACATTATTTTGGGGCAATTATGGCTCTACATTAGGAGTGAGTGGGAATCAAAAGTATTTTAGGGGTAATTATTTATTGGACACTCCCAACTATGAAACTAATCTCCCGCATAGCAAAGTTTAAGCCTAGAAACGTGAATCTCATTTTTCCGAAAATACTTTTCCATTTTAATCTTTTGGGATTTTCTGGGCCTTTGCAGCGTCTTAATATTTATTCATTTATCTCAAACTTGAAGCGCATTTTTTTCCGAAACATTACAAAAAAAGGGGAGGGGGGGCTTGCTCCTTCTATTTCAGGAAAAATTTGATCAGGTACACAGATAATCGCTGACCCTTCAATGTACACCGAAATCGATGTTCAATTGAGTTGCAACAAATTTGAGCCACATATATTCATTATGAGAATCTAGGGGAAAATCATAATTTATAGAATGTTTTTGCTCATTCAGAGCAAAGTGAAGTGGTTGTCTACAAACTGTCAGTCACCTGTCAAGCTGATGTTGTCGGGCGTTATTTAGGTGAAATAGATGTTGATAAGCAGGTAAGTTATAATAATAATTGTCGAACTTTTAATTTCCTCCCGCTGTTTTTGCATTGTAGGGCATGGGACTAGACCACTTTTTAAAAGTTTTTCAGTAAATAAAATGTTCTTTTCATGAAAGATCCTAATAATTAATATTAATTTAATAATATTAATATTTCAAAACAGTTTTCCAACAGATTGATAGAAATGCTAAAGGGAAAACACGAAAACGTCACCCAATAAACTTGCTAAAGTGGAATATAATATTTGAATTTGAATAAAAAGTTAAAAAATCCCTTCTATATCTAAAAACACAATAAATAATGTTTGTATTAATAAATTATAAAAATAATTTCGCGAAATATTTTTTATAGTATAAGTTTATATATAAGTTTATACCAGATTAGGGTTTAGCGAGTACTTACAGTCTTAAACTATTGAATATAATTTAATTGAAATTGGATTAAATTATTTTTTGAGAACAAGTAATATAATAATAATAAGTAAACAACCTTAAAAATTAAGTATTGAATAAGCAACATTTTAGGCAGAAACTTATTTTTCAGGGGGGAAAAATGTATAATTTTATAAAATGTTCAAGATATAAATAGCATCAAAGTTTTAACATCTTTGTTTTAAAGACATTGTTTTATTGGAAAAAAGCAGAAAAAGCGCACTTTATTGGCCCATGGGACGGCAGTAAAATATCGCTTTATTGTACTGTGACAAGCGGCGCATGAAGTGACAGCAAGGAGGAAGAAGAGAGTAAGAAGTGAAAGAAAAGCGCTGTTTTTCAGAAAAAAAGCTCGTATTCTGCCTATTTCAGAGAAAGTATCGTGTGCAACGCCGCAGCAAAGTTGTTTTATACTCGGATGCCGCTTTTAGTCCTTGCCTTCGGCTCGAATTCTGCATCCTCGTATAAAGTTCAACTTTACTGCCTATAGGTGCATAATCTATTATTATAGATATAATGATACAGTTTTAAAGAGAGAAATTACAGCAATCATTTTTTATATTCTTCGCTGATTATTAAACAACATTTTTTCAAATATAAATTTATTTCAATTCAATAAGTAACTTTAAACTTTATACAGTTCAAAGTTTTCTTCAGGATATTTTTATGCATTTCATTATTAATATTATTTGCTATGTTTTCGAAAATAAAATTTTTTAATCGCACGTTACTTTTTATCCTAATTTAAATATAAGATATATTCCGCTTTGCCAGGATTATTGTACGACCTTATAATTAATATTTTCTCTTTAGAATTTTTAGAAAATGATTGGAAAACTGTTTTGAAATATGGTCAAGCCAAGATGTGACGTTTTATGGCTTACATCTCTACACCGATATGATACTCCGGGTCAAATGTCAGAAAAAGCGTAGGTAACACTTTCACACTGCTCGGCCTCTAAATCAGGTATTTTCACTTGAATCATCAGCTAACTTCACTTCATAGATTGCTGAGGGGAAAACAAGGGACCGAGTACATGGGATTCAGTTAATTACTATTTCATGAAATAATAAAATGATAATAATTATTATTAATTAAATAGATAATACAGAAAAAAGCTTTGCTCCATGCATTTGATCCATTGTTTTCCCCTCAGCTTTTAACGAAGTCAAGTTAGCTGGTGGTTGAAGCAAAGATGTTAGGACCTAGATACGGCATGGATCAGTGGTGGGGACGACCGATATATATATATCTAACTACATTTTCTTTCATATCGAGGTGCTGCCCTCTTCAACTTT
>JAAAKG020142872.1:0-11505 GCA_010014905.2 Druon quercuslanigerum
CTATTGTGCTGAGTGGCGCTCAACTCAAGCCTCAAGCTATTAGGAACCGACCTCGGTTTTACAATCCTCAGAAAGGACATTCTTGCCTGCGCTCGAGCAGTGACTATTATAAATCGTTATTAGCATAGACA
Organism: Druon quercuslanigerum; assembly: GCA_010014905.2. NCBI lineage: Eukaryota > Metazoa > Arthropoda > Insecta > Hymenoptera > Cynipidae > Druon > Druon quercuslanigerum. Next base: position 132 of record JAAAKG020142872.1, read on the forward strand.
AATTTAGAATAGTACCCTTCAGGTGCCACTGTTAATAGATTTAAAAGGGCTACATGCCAACTTACTCTTTAAAAGGTCGATGACCCACATTTATATGTCTAGCTTATAAGTTGCTCAATTCTCGATGTTGAATCTTGGATCTCCGGGATCCCGCAAATAAATTGACTGTAATACAGAGTGTATTTTACAAAGAACTATCTAGAGAGCAACAGGCTCGATTTAAATTGATGTAAATTTTAATAAACTCCATACAATTAACTTGCTAATAAAAATTCATTAGTAATTACTGTAGGCGTCTAGTTTATGCGCTGCACTCCGTGTGCATTTAGCTCAGGGCTTATAAAAGAGATTATGTAAAATAAAATCAGGTTAGTTCAGGTTTATTTTGAATAAATAATTTTGTTCGTATTTAAGAAAAAGAATCTTATTCTTCTCTCCAGAGATCCCCTTTTTCTTTACTTTATATTTCGTTAGTATTATTTTCCGATGTTAATCTAGTGATTACATCCTATAAGTTAACTTTGCTTAAATTTTAACTATAACTATAAGAAATAAAAGGGGCTTCTTACGGAGAAAGAATAAAAAGCTACTCTACAATAATACAGAAAATATTTCTAATCCCTAGTCTGCGAAATATAAGGTTGTTTAATTATGTTATATAAATCAATTATTCATTTAAGATGTACATGCAATGTTAATTAAAAGAGAGAATAATACGCTATTCTTTTACGAGGTTATACATGTATAGACTACACTTGCCGGAAGTATTTGCCCTTTGGCTACTAGTGATTTAGGTTAGTCACCTGCTAATAGTGTAAAAAGGGGTCAATGGACCAAAGAAATTGCCCTCTAACGCAAATCGAGGGGTGAGCTTTGCACAATTCGTGCCCAAAAAGATAACAGCCTTATTTTCTTTGTAATAGTCAACGATTATTACTTAATTGCTATATTGCCTGTCGCTCAGGCTCTATTCTTCAGGTGCAGAAGGCTACCTGGCTCGTAGGCGTACGCTCCGAGGGTCTCAAGCCTCTCGCTTTAACAGCTGGGCGCTGTGGATGTTTCGCCTCAGCTGGAGGGCGGAAGTAAAAGAGTGAGTGGCAACAAGCCTCGGAAAAATGCTGACGTTCACCGGACGCTTCCGTTTACTTTCATTACCCTCCTAAGAATATTAATTTTAGTCGTGCCTTCCCTCAGCAAAATGTACTTCGTAACAGGGTATAGAGGTTTTTAAGTCTCCAAGTCTCTTACGCACAAATTAGGAAGTGGTTGACGGATCATAAAGATCTTAGCCTCTGATTCTCATTGACAGATTTACAGGTAAAATTCCTGTAGGCACTCGAGAATAGCAGAGGTAAGATCCGTGATTTCAAAAATAAATAGTATTTTCAAGGCCTCTGTCTTGGCAAACAATTTCTAATATTTTAATAAACTGAGATAGGGGCTTTTGCCCTTCAAAAATGCGCGAAAGTATTCGGCTTGTCGTCACTCGAAAATATTATGTTTAAGATCATATAGATCTGAACCGCACAAGGTCGTATCGAAATAAGGGGCCGTCCACAAATTACGTAAGGGTTTAGAGGGGGGGGGGGCATAATTTTCTTACGATTTCTTACTTTCGGGTGGGAGGGAAATAGACAATTCTTGCGTAATAAAATAATGAAAGCTAAATATGGTCCTATAAATCTAACATGTATTGATTATTAAAACTTAATGAGTGAATGAATCTAATTTTTGATAAGCAAACGATATCTTATGTTCTGTTGTATAAATATTAATATTCATTTCGAATGCTTTCATGTACTATATAATTTTATTTATAATGTACATAAATCGACTAATAAATGTAGTGTTTAAATTCAATAAAGTCCTATTTAATAAAAAGAAATTTTTACATAAGATGAGGGGGGTTTGACGAAAATCTTACGGTTCCTTACGTGAAGGGAGGGGGGAGTCGAAAATGTGTAAAAAGACCCTTACGTAATTTGTTGACGGCCCCTAAGTCCCTGTATATCAACAGCTTCAGTGTATACTATCCACTGGGATCTTGAGGTGAGAACTTACTCAGAATAAGATTCCAAAAATTTGGAATATTATTCCCCAAAAGAATCGATTTTTCGGAAAAGTTTCAGAGGTTTTAAACTCTGGGCTTCTGCTACCGATTCTTTTCTTCGACGTGTGCTTTTCAGCTACAGAATCTAGAATGTCATTTTTTGGTTGGGCTGCCCTTTTTATAGCCCAACTCCAGCTCTCCCTTCTCGACATTACGCAATGTTCTCGAGGAGGGAGCGACTTGAGTTTGCGCTCTAAAGTTTCTCCTGTGGGATGCTGCTTTTCAGAAGGATCACACAGGTGATACAATTTTTGCCTACTTTCAGGCAACCCCTTGTAACTCGAGGGTTACAATATATATATCCTGGGAAATATCAAATGGATTACATTTTATGGCATTATCTTTTTGAAACCCTAATAAAAAAATTATTCTTCAAAACCTAAGCTCTGACGATTTACGAACATTTTTATCGCGAATTCTGACTTGTTGACGATTCCATTTGAAAAACTTAACAAAAGCGGACGGGTGTGGTCAGGATTCCTGAATTTTTGTCTCATGATTCCTGAAATTTTTTAGTAGGTAATGATTTTGTCAGGTGCTTGTTCGTGTTCTATTACAAAAAATCCTTATACATAATATTGTGCCATGGACAACCACTTTCTTCATGTATAACAAGAAAATTATATTAATATTGCAGTGGTTTACAATATCTGGGGAACCAGTAATTCAACAAGGAACGAAAAAGGTTCTGAAATGTAAGCAACCTTTGGCAATACGAAACCTTTTCCAGTATATCATCGACGATAAATGGCTAATTTTAGTTACTCTTCGAAACACATCTAACTGGTAAGAAATTTGATTTAATTCTTATCTTTATTCTTACTTAATATCAATAGACAATAATAAAATAGTGGTTGATCAACCACCACAGGGTCCCACTGGGTGCAACTGCCAACTGTGAAAATCACACCCGCTTCAAGGAAAATTGCAGTAAACCGTAAATCTGGCCACCTGTAATTTTAATAACGTCTAGCGACCGTGAGATAATATAAAGTTTGTTAACTTCTTTATTTTAGCACAACACAATACCTCCGTGAAAAAAAATCAAGTGACATTATCGTATGGCTTAACAAAATGCTCCCAAATACTAGAAAAATGCCTTTTTGGGATGTCTCCACGTACGTGGCGACAAGTTATAAGAGGAGGATTTAATACCTAGTGAATTATTTTTGAAGTTTTAATTGATAGTTTGAAATTTTTACCCAAAAACTATAAAAATAATAAGAAATATTTCAATTTATCTGATATATTAAGACAGAAAATTTAATTATACACGTCTCTCCTTATCCATGTAGAAATTCCGATAGAGATTTAGTAGGGCCCGTGACAGATTTCCCAATTTCTAATCGGGCGCTCGTCGGGGAAAATGGAGAGGGCCTGACTACTTCTGTAACGCTGTTATAGCTTGGATCTAGCTAGAACTTCTGAGCAGGCATTAACGAGAGTGCCCTGTTATCGCCCGGCGATTAGTAGGGCCCCGTCTAATCCCTTTCTATTCCCTGATGAATATTTGATTTGAATATTTAATTGATATGGCAAGAAGTATTTAAAAAATAAATATTAATTGATTGCGAGTATTTTCACTTTGTATATTAATGGTCCTATTTAGAGTGAATACATATATTACATTTTTAAACATTATACTACAAATAAAATGTCTAACACTGCGGTGTATCAAACACCTACATCTATACCTAAATCTATCGCCTAGCAGTTGGGCGTCTTAACCATTAAGCTAAACCTACGAGTTGATAGTCGATGAAAAACCCATACTCATAACCTACAGCTCAATAAATTTTAAATTCTCTTTTTCAAACTAAATATTTATTATCATGCGACCTTATGTAAATGTAAAATATACGAGCTTTACAACTTTTTACAATGACAGGAAATGTAATTTTTTCGGAACGTCGAAAAGTCCCAAGATATTTTTGGGTCCGTTGCGTATTTTGGGTACTACAGGGCATTGAAAATGCATGTAGGTGAGCAGTTAGTTCCAAGTGTGCGTGCAACGCCGAAGAGCAATATCCCCTACAGCGGTAACTTCACCTTGCTTCGAGCATTCAAAACAAAAAACAAACAAACAATGGAATGTATTTGCCTGTTTAAATCGGATGGGCTCGAGTTCGATCGAACCGTAAAATAACTTTGCAACTGAATTAATTTTTATATTTAAACATTTTCGAAATAAAATAATGGCTCACTGAAGTTCAGTGCATGGAAAAAATGGACATCTAGGCCAGGTTCACAGAAATTTGGTGATCGTAGCGCAAATAATTTCAGTGAGCCCAGATAATTCACATATTATTGCACATAATCAATGACGGTCTACAATAATAACCCTGATTTATGTAAAATTCAATCAAGTGTATTGAGTTCTCTCAATTCTTCTGAAAGCATGGAATTCTCTTCAACTGTTTCCAAAGTCATTACCTTTGGTCATCGGTTTAACTACTTGTGAATAAGGATTTATATGTTTTTTGAATTCTAAAGAATTCTGTAGTAGTCTTTGAATTTAGATGAAACCTTTAAGAAACTTTTTATAATTCCCTTAAAATCTGTAGAATTCACGTTTAATTGTTGTAAATCCCTTCAAGCCTTTTGAATTCTGCAGTATTAAGAAAAAACGAGTGCACCCTAATTTAATAGTAGTTCACTGTCGACCAAAGTTGATTTATTTGGAAATAGTTAAAAAGAATTTCATGTTTTTAGAGGCATTCAGAAAATTAAAAATAAATCAATTTTTATTCTGAATTAGTCAAGATAATTTAAAGATCTTTAAAGGAATTCAAAAGATTATGGTTAAGTTCTAAGAAATGGATAGCATTCTGCAGAATTCAAAAGACTAAAGAGTTTAAAATAATTTAACGTGTGTTCTAAATATTTCAAGAAAATTAAAAAAACCTTTAAAAGAATACAAATGATTCCAAGTCCAATCAAATATTCGTACAGGATTCTGCAGAATTAAACAGAAACGTGTGCATCCTAATTCAGTAGCTGTTCATCCGTCAAAGAAAGTTGCTAAATTTTGAAATAGTTCAAAAAAGTTCACGTTTTCGGAAGAATTCAGAAAATTAAAAATAAATCAATTTATACATATTCTGAATCATTTAAGAGAATAAAAACATCTTTAAAAGAATTCAAGAAATTATACGTGAAGGCTAAGAAATCGAGTGAATTCTGCAGAATTCAAAAGACTTGAAAGAATCTACAATAATTCAACCTGAATTGTAATGATTTTAAGAGAATTAAGAAAAAGTGTTAAAAGATTCAAAAGATATTAATTGAATTCAAATACTTCTACAGAATTATGCACAGTTCAAGAAAAACGTGTGCATCATAATCCAGTAGCTGTTCATTCGTCAACCAAAATTGCTAAATTTCAAAATAGTTGAAAAAGTTTCATGTTTTGAGAACAATTTAGAAAATGAAAAATAAATCAAGTTACATCCGAAGTATTTCGAGATAATTCTTAAAAATCTTTAGGGGAATTCAAAAGATTACACGTGAAATCTAGGAAATCGAGAGATTTCTGCATAGATCAAAAGGCTTTAAGGGATTTACAACAATTAATAGTGAATTCTAAAGATTTTAAAAAAATTCTAAAAAGTTCTTAAAGGTTTAAACTGAATTCAAAGACTTCTACAGAATTCCTCAGAATTCAGAAAACGTTTAAATCCTTATTCACGAGTAGTTAAACCGATGACCAAAGGTGATGACTTTGGAAATAGTTAAAGAGAATTCCATGCTTTCAGAAGAATTCAGAGAACTCAATAAATTTGATTGAATTTTACATAAATCAGGGTTATTATTGTGGACCGTCATTGATTATGTGCAATAATATGGGAATTAGCTGGGCTCACTGAAATTATTTGCGCTACGCTCACCAAATTTCAGTCAACCTGGCCTAGATTTACATGTTTTCCATGCACCGAATTTCGGTGAGCCATTGTTTTATCTCGAAAATGTTTAAATATAAAAATTAATTCAGTTGCAAAGTTTATTTCGGTTCGATCGAATTCGAGCCCACCCGATTTAAACAGGCAAATACATTCCAAATCGCATTTTTTTTATTTATTTTTTTTATTGTCCGAAGCAAGGTGAAGTTACCGCTGTAGGAGATGTTTCTATTCGGGGTCGCACGCATACTTGCAACTAACTGTTCACCTATATGCATTTTCAATGCCCTCTGGTACCCAAAATACGCACCGGACCCAAAAATGCCTTGGGACTTTTGGACTTGAATTTTTTTTTCTATCCGCCATTACAAGGATCGACAATTCTCCTGGGACACCCATGCGTTTTTCTAGACAAAGTATTCTGATAGGGGCTTTAACCAGTTTATCTAGACTATATATCATGATAGGGAACCCATCGGAATCCAACTTCATATATCTTCCATACCTTTTGTTAACTTTCGATCATTTTTAGGCGTTATCTTCTCACTATATCTAGAACAGAATCCACACTACTCATTCGTATTTTTATTAGTATCGAATACCGTACCTGATAAAAACTTTCCTATTTTATAACAAAAATTAATGAAAAGTGTTTGGTGTCAAGGAGACCAAATATATAATACCGTAAGATTACGGGGCGGGAGATAGAAGGGGATACGCTAGGAGGAGGGGGGCACCAACGCAGTTTTTGACCAGTCGGAAGTACATTTTTTCATGCATTTTCATTGGGCTCCTGGACAGATCATAAGAGAATTTGGTGAAAAGATGGAATGGTGTTGGCATTTTTTGAAATCTACTATATAAATCTCAAATTTTTAAAGTTTTTTTGCAAATAATGTTAGAATTTCATAACTTATTTCCAAATTCTAAATATTGGATTCGATGATTTAAGTGCAATTTCTATAATTAATCACAATTGCCAGTTTCGATGTACTGTATTCAAGTTTTTATTTCTATTTTACTTTCGAAGCATTTTTTCCAAGTTAAGTTCAAAATTCTCTATCGACTTCACATTTTCGAAGCCCAAATTCTACGATAAATACTTAAAATTTTAAGTTTTTTCCATTCCAGTATTTCATGCTTTTGTTCTCGATGTACAGTATTAATTACAGCGGCCTTTCTGCGGCAGGTAGTTTCTATATAATATATATTTTTTAAACAGACACAATACAATAATTATTTTATTAGCGCTTATTTTCTTTACAATTTTAAATCAAAAGTTAAGTATGTAAATTAATTTGAATAGTTCTTTCATTAGTTACATATTTTTAATTTTATTTATTAATACTCATTTGTCCTAGAAAACAGAGCTTAAATTAGAAATTTCAACTCTAAATTATTCAAAATGAATTGTTTCAATTAGAAACAATACAATTTTATTCGAAACGATCATGTCATGAGCCTATAACGCCCCTAGAAAAGTAAACGTTAAGATAGGCCTTTACCATACTCGACAGGTAGCTGCAGTTAATGAGTTCCAAACGCTACCGCAGAGTCAGTTAATTAGTTCCTCTGAGATACCGGGTGACCTCTCAGAGTACGCAGCCTTATCCTTCTATGCGGGGCTCTACAAGGATGGACAAACCCTTTTCCCTAGCTTCTCGTGGGAACAACAATGATAACCTCCCGACAATTGGCTCGGCCAACAATACCGACCACTCTAGAGCTGCGGGAGCCAATGAAGATGGGCTCAAAGCGACGATTTGGCGGAATCTGGGGGCTTTTACGTGGATGGAGCAACAAAATCACGACTTTCTAGAATGCTACAATGCGAGTTAACCCTTAAACGAGAGAATTACATGGCACGACTGCATGCTCTGTGGTGCGAGAAACACCCAGAACTGTCGCACTTTTCGCGTCAACGTCTGCGAAACCATGTCGAAGTACTCCAAAAAAAGGGGCTGTATAAGGGGAGCACATACTCTACCAAAGCCAGAACAAACCTTTAGCAGAGAAAGAGAGGTGACAAGACCAACCGTTGGCAGGCATTCGATAGAGGACGAGCGATGCTTTATGATCCGGAGAAACATCAACACCCAGATCGCTCCCAAGCCTGAAGATCTGGCTGAAATGTATGAGGAGATTCGTGAACAATTTTCCGAAGAATACGACCTCCCTACTATCAATTATTGAGTGTATAATGCAGCGAGAGTTTTGGCTGATGCGAACCGTAAAACAAAATCAACGGTTGATCATAAGACCAGAAGACGAGTGCATCAACTAGTCATAAATGCTGGGAAAGACAGTACGCGTCCCGTATTCAGTTCGTGATTGACTATATAAAATCTGGAAGGAAATTTACCGCCATGGTTCGAAAGTTCGCGCTCAACAAGTTAAAGCTGCTCACCATCAGGCAGCATATTGTTGAGAGAATACGGATACTATATGACGCTAAGCGAAGTCTAGAGCGGAGAGAGAAGTGGGGCAGGGAAAATCAACACTTTGTCTCTCCCCTATCTCGACTCTTCCAAGACCCTTAATTGCTGTCAATCACCCGTCCAAACCAGAGGAGGTGGAAGTATTTTGGAGAGAAGTCAACGAAGTGCAAGATGGACTTAACGAAGACTCAGACAACATAAATAGCTTCAAGGAGCTGTTTGATGCCTTCATAACAACACCTGAGGAAGGATGCCCAACCATGACCATCGAGGAGGTGAAAAAAGTATTGAGAGGTATGAAGAACTATTCCGCTCCAGGACCAGGTGGTATCAAGACCATCTAGTGGAAGAAGTTTCTTACAACCCGCCACCAACTGTCCCGTATTTTCACCTCATATTTGAAGTCGGAAGAGCTAATTCCGGAGTGGTTGGTGTAAGGGCGCACAGTACTCCTACCGAAATGGGCAACTTAATCGAACCAAAGAATTACAGGACAATCACTTGTCTGCACACACTGTATAAGTTATTCACAGCTATCCTAAATGATAGGATTGTTTGGGCAATCGGACCTGTGTGGCAAGAAATGTATGAACAACGCGTCTGAAAGAAAAGCGTAGCAGGATATCAGGAGAACCTGCTTATCGATAGATGTGCCTGCAAAGATCCAGCATCCTACCAGCGAGACGTATCGATGGCCTGGATTGATTAACGGAAAGCTTTTGATACGACCTCCCATAAAATTATCATCTGTTTTTTGAAAAGCTTAAAGGTCCATCGGGAAATCGTAAGGCGTGTGACAACTAAGAAGGGCACTTTCCAAAGAGGTGTCTTTCAGGGCGACTTTATGAGCCCACTCCTCTTTCGTCTCACATTATTGCCATTTTCTCTAGCACTCCGCCATTTTCAGAGGTACCTTTGCGGCAAACCTGCATATCGAAAGCACAAGGTCACTTATGTATTTTACATGGATGATTCTAAGATTTATGCTAAAAGTAAAGAGAAACTACATATAGCTCTAGGAATTTTCGAACGATAGACTAAGGAAATAGGAATGGAATTTGGGTTAAACAAATGTGCTAAGGTTTATTTGAAGCGAGGAAAACTTAGTGTCATCTCTGAAGACCAGGAGCTCGTCGATAGAAGCGCTATACTTCACCTTTGCGCTGGAGAGACTTATACGTACCCGGACGTGCCACAGAGCCGCATTCCGGATATGACATCTATGAAGGATACTCTCCGAAGCAGATATAAACGGCTCATCGGGCAGATTTGGTCTTTCGAACTGTCGGCGAGGAACAAAGTATCTGCAACGAACATGCTTGCCGTCCCGTTAGTACTCTATTGATTTGGAGTGGTTCCATGGACGAGCAAAGAGCTCAGATCCCTTGATATCGGGCCACGAAAGGTTATGCACATAAACAAAATCATCATGCATCTGAAGTCTTCTGTTCCGCGACTCTACATCTCACGCCGTCAAGGTGGACGCGGAATATTGAATATTGAATATCTTCACAACAGGATTATTTTTGGTACAGCACATAGAGTCGGAAATGGAAGAAATCCTCTTCTTAAAATGGTCAGGTAGCATGAAGAATTGGGCAAAGGAGCGTTTCTGTACAAAGCAGAGGAGGAGGATGCTAAAACACTCGGACTTAACTTCAGTATCAGGAGTGAGCAGAATGCATCAAGTCTTATCTATCTTGAGTACTCGCACTTGAAGGCCCGGATTCAGAAAGCACAGGAGAAAAACTTCCGGGAACAGCTCCTCGATAAGAGGATGCACAGCATTTTCCACAGAAATGTGGAGGATCAGTAAATGCCGTGTGAGCTATCTTTTGCTTTCCTTAAATCACGCGGATTGAAGTCGGGCATGTAGGGTTTCATTTTAGCATGTCATGATGGTGTCATTTCCACCTTACCATACCGTCGCCACATTTTGAGCCAAGACATTCCCGATGATAGCTGCAGGGCGTGCCATGCACATCCTGAGCATCTAGGACACATACTATCTAGTTGTTCAACTCATTCGGGAACGACCTACATCCAAAGGCACAATGCGGTACTAAGAGTGATTTATTACCATCTCTGTCACTCTTAAGGCACGCTAAACGCTCCTAGGGAAATAAAGTCAATTTTCGAGAATGAGAAGTGCTGCATATACTGGAAATTTATATTATCGACAATTGTTTCTGCTGCACACGCGAGGCCTGACATAAGTCTCCTTGACTTAGAGAAGCGAACCATATTTGTTATCGAATTTTCGGTACCAGCTGACAAAAACATCATAGCCAAGGAGAATAAAAATAAAGAGTGGTATAGAGACCTTGTAAGGGAGTTTTGACGATTGTGCCCGGAATATTCTGCTAAATTAATCGTGCTTATCATCGGCGCTCTTGGAGGTGCCAAGCTTTCACTGGGAACCCCTATTTCTGACAACGGCAATTGGAAGAGCGCGAAATTTTACGTTCAGATATGCATTAAGGTGTAAGGTCAAGGTCACCTATAGATGGTCGTATGAAGGTCAAATTGTACTTGCAGGAAAATCGTGAAGAATTTGCAGTTAGAAAAAAGTAGATGACTGGTCTTTAGTAATTTTTAAAAAGAAAACTAACGCTCTTTCTATTGCCGATGTCAAAATTAAATGCTTTGGCTCAAAACTATGTCTTTCCCACCGTGACCTTAACGGGAAGATCTTAGGTCCAAATTAAGTTCACCGTTGGTTTTTTTTGTGAAAAATTACTAAAGACCTAAAATTACTAAAGACTTTTTTTACTGCACGCTAATTCTGCAATTTGGCCATAATACGACATTCTAGAGGTGACCTTGACCTTAGACCTTAATGCATATCTTAACGTAAAATTTCCCGCTCTTTCAATTGCCGTTATCAAAAATAGGGGTTCCCATTTAAAAAAACAAAATTGACCTTG
>JAAAKG020142874.1:0-11505 GCA_010014905.2 Druon quercuslanigerum
GTTGATTTTACTCAGTTTTACGGGAAATCTATTGACAAATTATAATAATATAATAATAATATATATTTATTCTAATATTATTATTATAATACTTAAAAAAATGTATAAAACTATTTTCCTACCATTTTTCAAAATTTATGCTGCACTGTTTTGACACTATTTTGAATTTATTAAATGAGTCTGAGGCCTGATAACGTGGTTTTATAACGTGATAATAAGGTGGCTGAAATAAAAAGGTTTCTTTGATTTATGAGACATTTTTCAAAAACCTCAAAAAGCTTCCATTTATTGCAAAAAGAACTATGAATTTTTCTTTAAAAAATCGTTTTGTCTCAAATAATGTGTTGCAATTTTGATTGTCCCCTAAGAATTATGAAAGGACCATAAAAAAATTAATAGCATAAAAAACTGTAGAAATTTTTGACAGACCACCCTTAAAAATAAAAAAAAATCTCCTTTTGAGAAAAAAATTAATTTTTATTCTCTTAAGAGTAAAAAAACAACCCATCGGAAGTTACATTTTTCGATTTAATTTAACAAATCCATATAAATTTTACGCACGATTTATTTTCGAGAAGAGTTTTTTTATTATTTCTAAGAGGAGTTTTTAAATTGTATACAGTCTTTCACCAAATTACTTTTTTAAGGATCCATTCGTAATTTTTAAGGTAAAAATCCATTTTATATATAAGATTTCAGAAAATACGATTTGTTTAGTCGATCTCCTGATTATCCAAAAGCAATTTCGATTCCAAACATCAATACCGAATTCGAAGCTTTAATAAAAAAATTCGCAGTCCTTATAAAATAGTTAGAAGACAGAAACGAAGCCTTAATAAAAAAAAAGTCGTAAAGAATTTCTCACAAGCATTCAAGAATTAAGTGCACCCTCGTGCTTCGAGAACACAATAGTTTTGCCTTGGGAGCAGTTCGAGTGGGTATTTTTCAAGAAAGCAAATAACGCATTGGCATGACAAAAGTCACATTAAATTTAAAATTAAAGGATAAAAATGTTTTTTTCTTATACAGCTGAGACAAATGCTGAAATTGGATAGAAATTAGGGGTAACCTTCTACAGTGAATAATATCGCCCACAGTGGATAATCATGATTAAAGAACAATAATACACGCAAAATAATTAATTTAATAGAATTAAAATTTAGGACATTATACTATGCTAATAAATCCACTCCAGGCTGCATTATCCACTGTAGGAAGATTCCCTCTATATTTTTTTTTAATAAAAAAAGGACCAATAACGTATGCTCGATATTTTTTCGGCTTCGAGCTTACTATTGATTTATTTTAAATTTCAATTTAGGCCTGACTCGAGTACCCAGGTTAAGAACGAAAAAAGTCTCGAATAAACGCAGGTTTGACTTTGAAAATGCGATAGAACCGCATCTATTTTTATGGCAGATGTACAGGAACTAATGGCGCAACAATCAGCATGATCTTGCGGTAGCTAACGATCATGCCTAATCATATCGTAGCCGTACCTTTAGAGTCGGGAAAAAAATTTCACGTGGTCCGAATCGCTCGGTGAATCGTATTTTGTTCCGAAAATCGTAAATTTACCCACCCGTCTAGAGTTCTAACTAGAGAAAATTTTATAAACGAGAATATTTGACATCAACCCTCTTCTTGATAATTTATAAGGGTTTTGATTTTATTATGAAAATAATTAAAAGCACAATTATTAGACTTTATTTAAAATATCAAAATTTAAAAGATTTTGAAAAAAAATGAACTGAATTGAACTTTTTTAAATTAAAGTTGACTTAGTTAAAGAATTCCCTTAAATTCACTTTTTATTTTATTTCACGAGCATTGCAGTTTTATTCGATGGAATTAAATTTGAAGTTATCAGAATTATATTTGAATATATATTCAGATTTACTATAATTGACTAATTTATTAGAATTTAACTTGAATTCAATTTATTTTAATTGGCTGGACTTTTTTAAGAATGAAAATAATATTACTGATGTTACTTCAAATTAAAAAATTATTTTTAATGAAAAAAAATTGTTAATTGTCTTCTTACAAATTTTTGAAAAATGATTGAATTTCAAATAATGATGGCATATATTCAGGGAAATACATTCTCTACAACTCTGCTGTTTCCAAGTTTAAAAAATAAATTTTTCTGTGCCTGGAATTTTTGAAACTGGTTTTTTTAAGAAATAATTTTTTTAATAAGTACATTGAGTTATTTACCAATTTTCATATTTTAAACAGGATAATTATAAGAAATTTCCTGAAAAAAGGTGCAACTTATTAAAGTTCAGCAATTTATGAAAAATTTGAAGTAATGGCGGCAAGAAAAAATTTCAATTATCATACTGAAAGAAAACTTTTTGCAGATACCTGATTTTTTGGTCATCAAATTTTAAATTAGAATTCAATCCGAAATAAATTAAATTTTAGTGCAATTCATTTCACTTTAAATTCATTCTAATTCAGTTAAATTTAACGTACAATTTCTTTAACGTAAAATTTAACGCCAAAAAGCAGGTAGCTGAATTTTGTTTTTTTAATTTTAAGAATTGAAGTGATATTCTCAGTTATTTGTTTTGAAAGAAAAACCATGATTTATCATGACAAAATTAAAACTTTTAAAAAATAAATGTTTTAACAATAGGTACTTTTTGTATTTTTTTCTTTCTCTTTAAAGCAATTTAAGATAGTTCCGGTTTCCTGTTTTAAAGATGAGTAAATTTTTTTAAATTGGAAACACTAGAATGTAGTGAATATTTTTCTGGAAAAAAACTATAATTCATCAAAATTCAATCATTTTTCAAAAATGGGTAATACGCGATGGTCAGATAAAATTAATTTACAAAAAAACATTGTTAAATTAAATGTTTTATGTGAGTTTTAAATGCTTAATTTTGTAAACATTGAAAATGTTTAAATAAATTTTGAATGGCATCATCAGTATTATTATTTTTATTCTCAAAATCATATATACATAATTTTTTTAGAAGTCTGATTTTTGTCACGGCAGCACCTTAAATTTAGTTTTTATTTCGATTAACGGACAATGCATTTTTATTTGATAGAATTGAATTTGAAGTTATTAAAATTATATTTACATATAATATATTCAAATTTACTATGAATCATTCAATTCAAATGGAATTAAATTGTTGTGTAATTGACTCCACCTTAGATATATTTGAATCTAGTTGAATTTAGGTTGAATTGCCAGAATATAATTTTAGTTTCGTGCAATTAAACTTGATTTTCTTTAAATTTAGGTTGCATATAGTTGGGAAATATTTTTTATTTTAACTGAACTCACATAAATCAATTAAATTTATTTCACCAGCAATTCATTTAAATCCAATTATTTGAATTCGGTGAAATTAACTATAAATATTTGAAATTTAAAATTTACCTTAGGATCATTCTATAATTTATTTAAATTTAGAGTCAAATGCGAATTACATTTTGTTAAATGAATTTGAGTTTACTAAAGTTTAATTCGAATGTACTTGAAGTAAACTATAATTGATTCAAATTTATTTTGAATCTAGTGTAATTATTTTTTTAGGTAGCTAATTTCACTTAAATAATTAGAATCTACTGAAATTGAATTCAAATTTAAGATTGAATTTACTAGAATTCAATTTAAATGGATGTAAGTTAGCTTTTAAGTTACTCTAATTCTACTGGATTTTAGTTGAATTCAGTTTGAATTTAGCAGAATTCACTTATAATAATTAGGCAAATTGATTTAAATTTCCTAAAATTCATATTGAATTTATTAGAATACAATTTAAAGTTAGTTTAATTTAATTTATCTATTTGAATTCAGTTAGAATTTACTTGAATTTAGTTGAATTGATTTTAATCTGGCTTAATTAACTTCGATTTTTTATTTCGTTCAAATCAATTAGAAATATCCAAAATTCCTATTTTTTTTGACAAATTATCAGTGAAAGACTAAAAAAACTTATAAATTGAAAACAGCAGAATCGAGTTCTCAAATTGTTCTCGGTTTTAAGAATATTCTCGAGAATATTAGAACTCTACGCCGCCAAAATTCGTTCCACGAAGTTCATGATCAAATATTTTGTAATATTTAATAGTCGTATACGCCTTCAAGATCTTACTCCTTAAAAATGAATCTCTGCTTTCTGAAGAATTTTAATTTAACTTCATTTATTATAACAATATTTTATTCATATTGGATTTTTTCTTGTCGATTTTTCAACAATTAATTGATATTCAATGTCTATTAAGGATTAAGAAGTGAAGGGGTTTGACTATTTTTTAAGTGCCATTGCACTCGAAAGATTTGCTATGTAATTATTATAAATTATGATTGTCAATCGTCAAGATCAGATGCTACTATGAAAGTATTTGAGGGCTTCAGAAGAAAAATTCATGTGCAGATTGTACTTTCAAAATTGTTTATCATCGATTTTTCCTCATTAGGCCAATTTTCCGCTTTGAATACGTTTTAATTAACCGTAATGATGTACATATGATCAATTAGATTTTGACTAGCCTGTGAAAGATTTTACTTCTGTGCCCCTCAGTTTCCTTTTTGAAAATGAATTTTACTGCCTTCACCGCAAGAAAGAGGCTTTCGAACGAGTTGTATAATTGGGCGATTGTCAATTCCGCGCAGGCTACCTTTTTACTGTTCCCCCACCACGCGACTTCCTCTCACGCAGGTAAACTGATGCCGCCGACTAAAATGTGGAATTTATAAAATTTTAAATTCAGGACTTTTTAATTTACAAATATAATAAAAGGAGGAGGGGTCATTTAATCATGTACGTAATTTTTGCAAATTCGTAAAAACTTTCTCCTGAAGATTATCTTTTTAGATATATATGCTATTATTTTGTTTAAAAATTTAAGGATTTTCTTAAAAGGATATCCTTTTTGGTTGCTGATTCAAATGTTCTTTTTTAAATTCGTGTTTTTAGGTTAAACTTTCAACTCTTTTTGTAGAATATGAACCTTGTTAAAGATTAATATTTTGTCAACTGAAATCTTTTTTGGGTGAAAACTATTTTTTTTTTTAAACTGGTGTTTTTGATTTAAAAGTTTATCTTTTTTAGTAGAATTATTATTTCTCTTGAATAAAAATGCAACTGTTTTATTGAAAAGTCAATTAATTTTCTAGAAAATTTACTTTGCGATCAAAATTCTTACTTTTGTGTTGAAAAGTCAATTGAAATCTTTTTTGATGAAAATTTAACTCTTTTTTCAAAATTTGTCTTTTTAAATTAAAAATATACCTTTCTTAGTAAAATTTTCATTTTCTTCGACAAAAAAGTTCGACTATTGAGCAGAAAATTAACTTTTTGTTTTCAAATCTTCTTTTGGTGCTGGAAAGTGAGCTGATACCTTCTTTGTATGAATATTTAACGATTTTTTAAAAGTTTGGCTTTTTTCTATTTGAAAATTCACCTCCTTTAGCAGAAATTACATCTTTCTTGTATAAAATTTATGTTGTGGTGTTGAGAAATAAACTGAAACTTTTTCTGCATGAAAGTTCCACGTACAAAAAAATGTTTAAAAAATTTTATTTGACAATTTCTCTTTTTTAGTACAAATGAAATCTTTCTTAGATAAAAATTTAACTATTCGGTAGAGAGTTTAACTATTTTGTTAAAAATCCATCCTTTTTTGATTAAAAAAAAAAGTCTTTTGGGATTAAAAATTCAATTTTTTTCGTAGAAACTTACTTTTTGTTAAGAATCCATATTTTGATCTTGAAAAGTACACTGGATTGTTTGTTTGTATGAAAATTCAAATATTTTTTTAATTTAAATTTTTTGAAATAAAAATTCATCTTTTTCAGAGAAATGTTATCTTTTTGTATAAAAATTTAAATGTTTGGTAGAGAATTCAACAATTATGTTTAAAATTCTCTGTTTTTGATAAAGAATTCGTCTTTTAAATTTCAAAATTCATCTGTTTTAGTAGAAATTTAATTTATTTTTTAAGAAAATGCAACTTTTTGGTTCAAAATTTGAAAGATTTGGTTGAATCAGTTTGTTAAGATACCATTTTTGGTTGAAAATTGATATTTTTCGTTGAAAATTCATTTCCTTGGTTGTAAGTTTAACAACTTTGTTGAAAATTAATATTTTTCAGTTCAAAATTCAACTACTTTGGCCAAAGTTTGTTTAAAATTAATTTTTTATCCAAGAATGTAACTTTTAAATTTTGTTAAAGATTGATCTCTTTTAGTTGAAAATTACCCTGTTTTGGTAAGAAAAATAATTTCCTCCGTTGGCAATTTCATTTTTGTAAGGTAAAAATGCATCAATTTCGAGGAAAATTAACTTTTTTATTAAAATATTTGCAGAGAAAAAATTACTTCTTGAAAGTTCGTCTTTTGTTTTAAAATTCTTTTTTTTTATCAATTTCATCCTTTTTGATTGAATGATAAACTGTGGCACTGTTTGGTTCCGAGTTTATATTTTATGTTAAAAATTCCACTAATACGTTAAAATTTTATTTATTATTTTGTTGAAAATTCAAGTATTTTATTAAAAAGTCATCTTTTATAGTAGAAAAAATATTTTTTTAAATAAATTAATAAATTAGAAAATTTTACATTTTTATCTGAAATACTGTTTTGTTCCGTTCAGAAAAGATTCTATGTTAAAAGTATTGCAATATTAAGATGCTGATATTTGAATGTTAATGATCAAGGAAAATGAAAAATTAGTCAAGGAAAAATCAGGAAATATCGAAAATAAAGTTCTCGGACACCCTGCCTATTACTACTAGCACAAACAAGCAAAAAATTTATGGGAACTAAAAATTATTTTCAGTAAGAGGGGGAATTTGAGATGTTTCTAACAGTATCAATTTATAAAGCTAATAAATATGTATAAAATGTTATATGTCTAAATTACAAAGTACACAATTGAGAATTTGTTATCTGTGTTGTTCGGCGGCATCAGTTTACCTGCGTGAGGGGAAGCCCCATGTGGGGGAAGAGTACACAGGTAGCCGGTGCAGAATTTTCCTCTTGCCGTATAATTAGCGATAGATTGCTCTTTTTTCTTGAGACTATCTGTGCGACAGAGTTTTTTAGTAGGCACAGAAATGAAAATGTCTGCGAAATTATTCGAGAGAGAGAGAGAGAGAAAGAGAGGAAGGTACCCTAGAACTTACAGATTACCTAGGAATATCTTATTTTATTACGAATCGCGTTCGTCTCCTAAAAGTAGAGTTAGAAAGAGAAAAACAGAAAAATTCTACGATCAGTAGAAAAATTGCGAAGATAGGGAAATAATACGAGAAAAAGCTCGTAATAACGGACCTATTATAAAAGACAGTGTGTGTGCTTACTAACACTGATACTTTGTAACAGCTACATTAAATCTAAGTATTTCACACGGTGGTATAAACTTTGCAAATCTCAAAATCTATTTGTCATTGCATATTTATTTATCAAAGAATTTTGCGATTTTTTCATTGTCTCACAAACTTTGTACTTTCCGCGAACTACTTGTTTATGGTGATAAAGCAAAGAAACACCTTCTAATGTGATATTAAGAATACAATCCCGAAACAGAAATTACTCGAAATCGATTTTCGAGCATTGAGATTTGCATGATTCATTCTACTGAACGGTATTTAAATGCAAAAAAGACAAGTCTGGATTAGTGGCACAAAGAAGACATCGGTCTGTAAATTCAGCGAGCGCTTTTGTATATATTGTATACGCACATTGTACTGTATTATCGAGCTGTAGTCGACGGATCGATAGAAATAGTGAATTTTCTTGTATGATGAACGAAATGCAAATTATCGTTCGCTAATATTCACATGGTGTCGTTATTTTCCTTCTTTATTTAGCAGGTGCGGAATATTTTATACACTAATTAATTTCAAGGAAAAATTAAATAAATAAATAGATTTAAAATTAAATTAACACAAATACTACGTGAATTGATCAATTTTATACTAGCAAACATAAGATTCTTATTAACAGTCAAATTCTCAAAAAAAATATTTCAGAGCCTCTAAAAATTTGAATTTTTTTTTATTTTTCCACTCGTTTTAAATATTTAAACTTTAAAATAGGAAAAAACGAAAGACATTTTTTAAAAATTTGTAAAGAAAAATAAAGTCTGTGACTTTAAATAATTGACGTTATTTAATTCGTATAATTTAATAAATTAGTTTTAAATAATTATTATATAAAACTATGCAATTTATAACTTTCAGTCTGAAAATCGTTTAGTTTTTGTTCTACAGAAAAATCCTTCTCTAAGTTAAAGGGTTCAGGAAAATGTGACATGAGCAGAATAATTTTTATTGTCAAACAGTAATAAAAATTGTATTTTCAAAACAGTTGAATAATTACTGTTTTTCAACATTTTCATTACATTTTTTAATGGAAATAATTATTTTCGAAAACCAAAAATTACCAAGTAAAGTTAATTATTTCTTATTTTGTCCTGATTTTGGCCTCGGTTTTTACTTATCGATCCTGCAATATTTTAGGGATTCTTTTCAGAATAAAGTTTAATATTAAATTTTCGAATAAGAATTTAACTTAATTAGTTTAAAATTTTATTCTTTGTTTCAAAATTGAATTATTTTCTTGAACATTCAACAATTTTGTTAAAATGTCGTAGTTCTTTGTTGGAAATTCAACTGTTTTATTGAAAAATTGATCTTTTTGATTTGAAAATTCAAGAATTTGATTGATCATTTCTTTTTGAAGAACAAATTTATTAAAATTGTAAATTTAATTATTTTCTTTAGATTCCGTGAGATTTCCTTTTGGTTTAATATCTCATCTCTTTCTGTAGAAATTGAATCTTTTTTGGTTAAAAATGCTACTTTTTGACTAAAAATTAATCAGTTTCGGTTGTAAATTAACTTTTTGATAAAGTTAATATTTTCGGATTGAAAATTCAAGCGCTTTGTAGAAAATTCATATCTACAGCTTCAAAATTAAACAATTGGGTATAAAATGTAACTATTGGGATAGGAATTGATGTATTTTCTCGATAATTCATCTTTTTTGTTAGTCAATCCATTTTTTGGTTAAGAATGCAGCTGTTTGGTAGAAATTAATCTCTTTTAGTTTAAAATTCAATTATTTGGTTGAAAATTTATCTTTTTCGTTTGAAAATTCATCTCTTTCTGTAGAAATTCCTTCCTTTTTTGTAAAAATGCAACTTTCTGGTTAAATTTTATATTGTTTCGGTTAAAAGTCAATTTTTTTATTGATCACACATTTCGGTTGAAAATTCAACTGTTATTGTAGAAAATGGGTATTTTGTTGACAATTTAACTCTTTATATTAAAAATTCATCTTTTTGGCTTTAAAATTCAAAAAATTAGTGTCAAATTCTATTGTTTCGTACAATATTAGACTTCGTAGAAAATTCGTTTTTGTTTATTAAAAATTAATTCTCTTTAGTTACTCCATTTTTTGCTAAGAATTATACAAATAAAATTTGGAATTACATAACATCCATTTTTCAATATATTTAGTTTAAAATGTATGTAATTGGCTGAAAATTCGTCTTTTTTTTAAATTAATCATCTTGGTGGAACATTCGTTTTCACTCGTAGAAAATGAATCTTCTTAGTTTAAATTTAACTATTTGTTTATAATTTTTTGTCTTTTCTTAAAAGTCAATCTTCTGTGGTTGAAAAGTCATCTCTTTTTTCAGAAAGTTCATCTCAGTTAAAAATCCAACTGCTTGGATGTAAAGTAACAGTAAATTTAATTTACTTGCATTTTTTCGCTTTTTTGTGGAAAATTGTTCTTAGTTATTTGAAGAAAGCACATTTACCATCTATAAATGAGAAATAGTGTAATTTTAAAACTTTAAATTCAAAATTTTTCTAATTATAAAAAATTGTAATTTCATATTATTCGATTTGGAACATTTTCAAGGAAAAATGTGTAAATTCCACATAAATTGAAAAAAAATTCTCTGCTTATATTGAGGTACTTTATGGAAAAAGCCAGACCTATCCATTTTGTTTCGATTAATAGACAATGGAGTTTGCCTTTCATTATAACTGTTTAATATACCTTTGTTTGCCTTGTATTTATATTTATTTTTCTTTGAAGTTTTTTCCTTCTGAAGATTATGTTTTTAGTTACAGATTTTATTATTTATTTAAACATTCAACAATTTTGTTAAGTTTTGACTGCGGATTTGAAAAGAGCAGGAAATTTTGCGTCAAAAATGACCTGTGGAAAAAGGTTTTTGTGACCTTGAAAAGGTAAAAAATTAAGGTCAAGTGTCTGAGAAACGACCAGATGCCTTTTTTCTGAATTTTATTGGGTTTTCGGGGTAAACAAAAGTTCAAGATGCTTAAAAAAGTCGATGAAATGTTAAGGTGTACATCACCTTGACCATCATGACCTTCAGTTCAATTTTCAAGGTCACTTGCAGGTCAAGATGATTGTTCTTAGATTGAACTCTGTTCCCGGATGAATTTTATTGTAGACTTAAGTTTGTGGATTGTTTCCCAAACTCTACAAAAAAAAATCACCCGGGCATACAGTTCAATCTAAGAATAATTGTCTTGACCTTTAAATGACTTTGAAAATTTAACTGAAGGTCATGGTGGTGAAGGTGATTAACCTTAACATTTCATCGACTTTTGTTAAGTATCAACAAACGTTCAAGATGCTTAACAAAAGTCGATGAATTGTTAAGGTGTACATCACCTTCACCATCATGACCTTTAGGTCAATTTTGAAGTCACGACGATTATTATTAGATTGAACTGTATGTAGATGCTTAAAAAAAGTCGATGAAATATTAAGGTGTACATCACCTTCACCATCATGACATTCAGGGCAATTTTCAAAGTCACTTCAAGGTCAAGAAGATTATTATTAGATTGAACTGTATCTCCGGATGAATTTTTGTCTAGAGATAAAATTAGATAAAATAGATAAAATTCATGCGGGGACATAGTTCAATCTAATACGAAATGTCTTGACCTTCAAGTGACCTTGAAAATTGACCTGAAGGTCATGATGGTTAAGGTGATGTACACCTTAATATTTCATTGAATTTTGTTAAGCATCTTGAACGTTTGTTTTCCCCAAAAAAACCCAAGACAATTCATAAAAAAGGCATCTGTTCGTTTCTCAGACATGACCTTAATTTTTTACTTTTCCAAGGTTACAAAGACCATTCTTCACCGGTCATTTTCGACGTGAAATTTCCTCCTGTTTTCAAATCCGTAGTCAAAAATAGGGGTTCTCATTTAAGAAAAGGATCTTACCTCCATTTGACCTTGAAAATTGACCTCAAGGTCAAAATTTATGGCACAGTCAAATGTACCCCTCGGTCCTGGTCAACCTTTGTCCGAAGCTTCTTCTTCCGAAGGAATAGTATCTATAAATGATACTTATATAATAATAAATGGTAGCCTCGGTGACTGAGGGGGTTAGGCGCTCGGTATTCATGTTAGAATTCCACGGTTCGATCCCTGATCATTGAAATTTTTCCTATATACTTTTATCGTATTTTT
>JAAAKG020142875.1:0-11505 GCA_010014905.2 Druon quercuslanigerum
TCTGTACTTTTAATTCCCTTCATTGCTTTATAAAGTAGTTTCTTGCATCCTTCAAAGTCGTTTTGTATTTTCTTCTCGATAATCAAATTTCAAGTTTCAAAAGTTATTCACTGAAAGTAAAAACGAACTTTCAATCATAGCGTTGAGTTTTCAACCAAAATTATGAATCATCTACCAAAAAAATAAATTTTTAAGGAAGAAGTTCAAATTTTAAACAAGTAATTCAAATTGTAACCAAATGCTTAAATATTTTATCAAGCAGCTGAATTTTCAACCAAAAAAATTAATTTTCTACCACAAAACGGACGAAATTTTAACTAAGAGCATCGATTTTCAACAAAAAATAGAATATTTAAATTGTAAATTAAAATAAATCTATTTCCAAACAAAAAGACACATTTTTAACAAGATGGTAAACTTTTCAATATCTGACTGAAGTTTAAACCAAAAATGATTAATTCTCAACCAAAAATGTAGTAGATCCTAGTTTGACCAACAAAAATTTTTATATTTAATAATACACAGTTGAATTCTACTAAAAAAGATTAATTATTAAACAACAAGACGAATTTTTATGAAAATTTTAACCAAAGAAGATACTTCCCTTCAACAATGAAAATTTTCTAACCAAGTAGATAATTTTCAATAAAAATTATCTATCTGCAACAACCAAAATTTAATTTTCAATGAAAAATTAAATAGTTTATTTTTCAGTTAAAAACATTTATTTAAACAAATAAGAAGCAAGTTAAAAAAAACAGTTAACTCTCTAGCCAAGAAAGTAAAATAAACCGAAAAAATTAAATTTTTAAACAAAGAGATAAATTTTCTAGTATAATGATGAGTTTCAACTGCACCAATAAATTTTCAGTTAAGAAATTAATTTCGAACGCAAAAAACGAATATTTCACTCAAATGGTGAATTTTGTTTCTTTCTATAAGTTTTTATATAATTTTCCATAGTTCCGACTCCCACTTTTTAAAATTTAAAACTTTGTAGCACCAACAGGGAATATTTTAGAAAGTTTTGAATTTCGTTGTAGAATGAGAATTCCTATTTTTCTGCATTAAACTATAAATAAATTTTTAAGGATCTGGATATTTTTATTTTATTTCTTTTTTAAAATATCATCATAGAAAATCATTATAAGAGAATTAATATAAAGACAAAGGATATCCAAATATTGAAAAATTTGATGAAAAAAATTGAAAAAGTACAAGCAAATGATTTGTTTACTTAACGCTGGATCTCGACAAATTTTAAGGATTTTTGAAGATTTCCAGAGGATTTTTTTGTATTTTAGGCGATTTCGTCAGATTTCATAAAAACTCACAGCATTTCAAAGATTTTCAAACATTTCCAGGCATTGTAAGGATTTTTAAAAATGTCAAGATACTTAAAAAATGGTAAATGATTTAAGACAACTTTGTATAAATTCCAAATATTTAATGATATTTCTAAAAGACTTTTGATAATAAATTAAATTATATTGAAAGGGTTGAATTTTAATAGATTAAAGGGCAACAAATATTTATGGAAATTTAAAAGATTATGTTCGATGATTCAATGGTTCAGGAGGTTTTAAGAGAATCCAAATGATTTTAGTTTTCGAGGGGTTTCCATGGACTCCAAGGCTTTTAAAAAGATTTTAAGTACTTTCTAAATATTCCAACTAATTTAAAAAGATTTCATCGCTGTTCAAGAGATTCAAAAAAGATTTTCGCGAATTTCAAAGATTTTCGAAACATTTTGAGGTAGTTTAGAATATTTTAAACATTTCGAATCATTTCAACGAATTTTGTAGGTTTTCAAAATATTTTATAATTTTTCTACTGAAATTTAAAAAATAATTTAAAATTAATTGAATTTAAAGGGATTCTTAGCGATTTCAAAGTTTCAACGTATTTCAAGGTAGTTTAGAATATTTTAAACAGTTCGAATCACTTCAACGAATTTTTTAGGTTTTCCAAATATTTTAAAAGTTTCAAGGTATTTTAAGATAGTTTAGGAAACTTTAAATAAATAAATTTAATTTAGATTGAATTCCAGTGAATTTCCATGGTTTTTAAGCGATTTTGTCTTTTAAAAGACCCTAAAAGGGATCTCAAGGCTATCGTTAATATTTTAACTACCAATGAAAGATTTTATCGGGTTTTAAAAAAATAAAAATATTTTTAGAGATTTCAGCGAAACCCGAAACATTTCAAGGTATTTCGATGATTTTTTCGATTTTTGAACAGTTCAGGAGAATTCAAAGAATCTTCGGTAATCTTTTTAATGTAATTTAAAATTTTATAAAGTTATCTATAAATTTTTTATATTTTTAGATATCTTGAAAACCAATTGAATCTTTCAAAATTAGTTGAATTTAAATTAAATTAAATTTATTTAATAAAGTTCTCTAAAAAAAAAACAACCCCCCGTTTTAGTCCCTGTAAATCTTTAAAATCGCTAGAAATCCCTTCAAAAATTATTTTCTATTTATTTTCCAGAGTTCACTAGAAATATCTGAAAATGTTTTTAATTCCTATACATTTTTTAAAAATAACTTTAGCTTTTTAAAATTTTTTAAAATACTTAAGGATTCCTTCAAATCTCTAAAAATGTTTGAAAATTTTTAATACACCATGAATTTCTGATGAAATCTGACGAAATCGCCTAAAATCTATGGAAATTCTCTGGAATTTCTTAAAATTCATTAAAAAATTGTGAGTGAGTTTTAGAGAATTATTACGTTTTTCAAATTTGTTAAGAGTTTCGAAGAATTTTTAGAACTGAACTTTAGAAAATAAATTATATTTCGAGGGATTTTTTAGTAATTCTGAAGATTTTAATAGATTCTAGGTAATTTCAAAAGATTTTAAGTATTTTATTAAATATTCAAAGATTTCAATTTATATTTAACGAATTTTATGAATGTTCTAAAATAAATTGTATCTTTGTATTATCTCTACTATTTGCATTAATTTCTTCAATATTTTTGCAGTATTTATTCCGACGCTTATTGTCATACATAATTTTTTTCTGCACCACGATTTTCTGTGAGGAAATTCCTACAATCCATGCATTTATGTTACAATCTTATACAATATTTTAAGATATTTTGGAATCCTATTCAATCTTGCAATCTATTGTAAGCGAAACCCATACGGAGTGGATACCATTACGAAACTGAATAATGGAAAAAAGTAACTGGGTTTAAAAGAAAAAGTTATTTAGTGATGTCTGAAGAAGACCGACCAAACAAGGTTCTTTTTCAAGCTGAGTTATCAACATTAGATAATCACCGTAGGTCGGTAATGCAGATCAATAAACCATTTGCCCTCTTTCGGTAATGATTTCTCGTCCTTATCACAATGCAGCCTGTAGAGGTGGAAGACGGAGAAGTGTTACCGACTGATGCTAACTGGTTTGTGAATCTGCATCACCGACCGATGGTAATGATCGGATGTCGGTAATACACCATGGGATAGAACCTTGCTTGGCCATTAAGAGCTACCGTAATCATATAGCTATACTGCTAGTAGCGATATTTCAAAAGAGTTTAAAATTAAGTTTAAAAATTATTCTTTCTCTGGTTCTTTCTATTCATCAAAGTCTTCGCTTAAAAATTGTTAAATGATAAGTCTCTTAATTTTTATCAAAAAGACTTGGGTATCAAAATAATTGGTCATATACCTTTTAGCAACATAACCAAATAAAATTATCACTGTTTAAATGAAAAACAAAAATGTTTTTTAATATCCTTGGGCAACTCATCTTAAAGGATTAAATAGTGTTATAAATAATAAAATATAGTTGAATAGTCTAGCTTTAATTTTGTTTGTAATACTTTCCCCACTTTTTGAACAATTATCAATCTCAGGACATCAAAATTTTTTCTATTCACCTCTTGCTGGTTTTCCCTGAACCGGAAATGCGAATAATTAACTCCTAGTTTTGATCTAATTTCAGTATCAAATTGATCAACTGGCATTTACTCTAAAATTGTATTTTTAAATTAGGTTCTTCTTGATGCACTTGATCAACAAACCTGACACGGAATACACTGGTCAGGAAACCTACGTGTGGAACATGTACCAACAAAGATGTTGGGATTTCTTTCCAGTTGGTGACTGTTTCAGAAAACAAAATGAGGCTGTTGAAGAAGAGGCTAAGAAGAAATGATCAAGTTTTTTATTACATTTTATATAACACGTTGCACCTATGCGAAGCTTAAATCTTCGAACGTTCAGAATTACGTCCGTTCTGTCTCCTCTCATCTAAAAAAATTATAAAGTGGAGTAGAATTGTAAGAAGCCAAACACAAGATTCTTCCTTGTGCTGAGAAAACAGTTAATTAAAAATATTAGGAAGTTATTATTATAGAGAAAAATAGGTCAACTGTTCTCTCAGTCACCGATCTTCAAATTCTCGGGATCCAACCGCGATATCGTTAAAAAGCGGCACTAAATTTTAATTCAGTTCAAAGACAACAAATATGTATATGAACTCGAATAGGATAAAAGATAAAAATCAAAGAATCGCCTCAATTTTAAGGCAGTTTGACAAATATTTGCCTCTAATTTTCCTAATCTCGCATATTTTTCCACCTTTGTATGGATTCTGATTGCAATTTGAATCTTGGAAATCAAAAAATTACAAATTAATTAGAAAAATTACTTAGAATAATAAAATTAAAATATGGAAAAGGTAGAGAGCAAAGAAGGTAAATATATATATTCGTCGCACCAATTTTTCGAAACTGCTTTCATCTTTCATTTAGTGAAATTAGGAAATGGTGATAATTCTGACATTTGGAATGGTTGATGTATGATTGTGTCCAGGTCGTTCTAATGACTAATCGACGAAGAGCTTTTATTTGAAGCTCGACATATTTGATATTATTTTGAAACGAATGCAGTTTGTAATAATAATCGTGATTGTGTGGGTAAAATATTTTATTAAACCAGTAGATTCGAATTTTTTTGCAATGCATTTTTCTGCTTTTTACTCGTCAATGCTGCATTTTGTTCAAATTTACTCACTTACTTGCTGAAACGACCGTATTGTATATATGTACACATATACATATGTATATTATTCGAAGATCTGACAGGATCGCATTACGTGACATTTCTCAGCACTGTCGATGAACGAACCTAATGTGAATGTATTGTAAATAAAACTGCAGATCCAGCCAACCTGGAAATATACAAAAACATAGAAATATTGTTATCTTTTAAAATATCCCTCTCCTTATTATTTTTTTCATTAGCATCGTCAATCGCGCTCTCTACGGGCATTCAATTTATCAATTTATATATATTTTTTGTAGGTTATTCTTTAAACAAATTGTATAGTTTTTATTTAAAAAATATAATTTTGAAACGAAAATTGTACTAGTTAACTCAGACCAACTTAATGTTTCAGTTTAAAAAAATGGAATAATTGCTTTCAATAGCGATTAAAATTGGAATTTTCAAATCGTTACAAAAAAAAATCCTATTCACGATATATGGATATGATGAACGATAAAAACAGAAATTTTTCATCCAAGAAACGGTTTTTTGTTAAAAATCCTGAGAAATAAGAAAATTGACATTATTTATTTTGTGATTGGATGATAATGAATTAAAATAATATGGATAAACTAAAATTTTATTGAAAATGCAATCATATTTCAAAATAATGTCTTTACCAAAATGAATAATTTATTTTTTACAATTTTTTATGCAATAAACCCATTTTTGATAAAAATGGTAGTTACGCACTTTGTGCTGCTACTCTTAAGTTATGCTTTAAGTTAAGTTATGCTTAATAAGTTATGGGTAAATTTTGATAGAAAGCTTTTATTGCTTTTTTTCGTAAAATATCAATTTCTTATTTTTGTTTTGATAATTAGTATATTTTCAATTTCATGACTAAATTTTTCTGCATATTTTTAAATAATTTAGAGTATAATATTAATATGAGTAAATTAAAAAACTTAAGAGTATGTGAAATTGTATATGATTAGCTCTAAAATACATGTTCTCATAATAAAATAAATATAATAAAATAATAAAATATTTATCGAAGAAAGTGTTTATCACTTTCAGAAAACAGAAATTTTTTAAATTTCAGGGGAAAAATTGTTTGTCATACAGAATATATATTTCGAAAAACTATTAATTTTTTTAAAGCTTTTAAACAGTCACATTTGAGATAAGAAAGTGATTCTGAGATTTAAGAACCAGGATAATCAGTATTATGATTTTTATTTTAAAGTATAAATATAATTTTCCTATAATTTCACAGAAAAAGTAAAAAGATACCTGATGATTTTCGAAATATTGAAAGTGAATTCAGAAAATTTAAAAGAAAATTTCATTATCTTATAGGATACATGAAAATCTGAAAAATAATTGTCGTAAGTTTGACGTTTCAAACTTCAGGCCCTTTATGAGTTTAGAAGAAATTATGAAATATTTTATATATTTTCGGAAAAGTTTTCAAGTTTGAGAATACTTGTATTCTCCTCGAAAATTTAAAAATTAGTACGTATATTTTAAACTAAATCCAATTTTGCTAACAAATTGTGCAAAACGTTCAAAATTGTTAAAAAATGTACGTGTTTAATTCAATTTTTTTTTCATTTTCTGCAATTCATAAGTATTCTTCATATACTTTTAAAATATTAAAACATTCTAAAGATGACTGAAAAAAGAGTTTCATTCTCTTGAAATCTTTCGAAACATGTATGTATAATTCCTATAAGTGAACTAACTCGAACAAAAAAAAGTTTGAGAAAACTTTAAAATTTACAAAAATAGCCTTTAAATCTGCCACAATTTTTTTGACATTTTTAGAAATCTTTTTTATCTTTTTCTTAATAAGTCATTAGTCAAAAAAATCATTTTAAGCTTTCCCCTTTTTTCGAATTTTTGAAAAATCTACATTTAGTTAAAAATTGTGTTCATTCTCTTCAACTTATAAATAATCGTTCAATTTTTTCAAACTTACAAAACATTCTCAATATCTTATAAAATATTTCGAATTTTTCCTGAAATAATTAACGAAACAACTGAAAATTCAAAAGAGTTACCTTAAAATCTGCCAAATTCTTTTTGCGAATCCTTTTAAATATTGGAATATCTTTTTAAATATTCTGCTCAAATTAATTTTGCAAAAGAAAAACAATCGCTTTTAATTTTTCTAAAAAACTTAAAAAGATTTTTCATTCTCTTGAAATCTCTCCTAACACGTGAAAAGCTTCTAAATTTTTAGTTCACTATCTTAATAAAAATGTTCTTTTTGTTAAAGTTCCTGTAAGTCTTTTGAACTAACTCGAATTGAAACAAAAAATGGAAAATTTTCAAAAATTGCCTTAATATCTTCCACGTTAAACTTTACTCTGAAACCCCCACTCTTTATAAGTAAAATAAATAAGCTACTAAATTACTAATATTTTTTAGATAATACAATTATTATCATTCATAATAATAATTTTTCCCCAAAATTCCCAAAATCATAAATCAAACGGTACTTTAAAAAATAAAAAGTATATGAAATACGATAAATAGTATTTCAGATAATTTGATTGTAGATTTACATAAAATACAATTTGAGGAATATTTTTACGCCTCTTGATCAATCAGTAAAAAGTAAGAACATTTATTTAAATACAAACTTTAGTTAAAACTTGCCTTCGCGAAGCATGGGCGATCATCTTTTCATCCAGGGCTACCTGCGTACCCTTCCCCTTCCACTGTGCAACGACACTGCCCCTCAGTGGATTCGAAATTGCTTCAGGCCCTCGATGTGGGCGATAGTCAATTTCGCCCCAGCTACGTGTGTACCATCCCCCACTATGCGGCTTCCCCTCACGCCGTCGAGCTGCTGCTACTGAGCTTGTCAGCGTGGCGCCTTTTCCAGTAGTCAGCGGAGTCAGCGGGGGCCTTTTCCAGTAGAAGTGGGGGAACGGTACACAGGTAGCTGGTGCGGGATAGTCTTTTGCTTCTGGATGTTAGGTCCCCCATCAAGATAATCTTTTTGTCTTTCAGCTTACCTATTTCCTCACTATTTTCACGCCTATTCCTCAATTAAAAATGCTAATAGACCGACAAAATCCCTGACATTTCAACGAGTTTGAGAATATAATGGTGAATATAGGTAGATTCCAAACAATTTCAAAATGAATATTTAATTTTCTTAAGCTTTCCACTGCGTTAATGAAGTAATTCAAAATAATTTTTTTATTGTTTTCTCCTTGGTAAAGCTGTTAAATATTTAAGAAAAAAGCGCAGCTTTCAAAAATTATTAAAAAAGAATATTATTTAAAATAATAATAACTTGATTAATCTCTGGGAGATAAATTTTGTAGAAATTGTTAATGTACTTGGCTGGCTTTAGAGTCAGGTGAATTAAAAATAATTTAATTGCTTCAAACGTTTTGGCACATAATGGTGATCCTTATCAGTGAGTTTTCTTAAATCTGTAATAAGCAAAGGGCTGTTCACTCTCGAGCCCATTGGTGAAAAGTACATCATTTTTTGCAGGCATGCTGTTTTACAATTGAAAATACTATTCTTTAAAAAAATCTTTTAACAAAGAACAACTAATGAATTACAAAAAAAAAAACAAATTTTTTAGGTTTTCAGAAAACACTGCAGTCGAAGAACTCTTTTAAAATTATTTTTCAGTGACGAATATTGGATCGTTTTTTTTTTAATTGAAACCCTTAAACACAGATTTTGTGTATAAGAAAAAAATTAATGCATTTTTTTGTTAAGATGATGAATTATATCTGTGAAAGTGAAAAATTTTTCTCTTGAAAGCCACGCTGTAGTAAAAATTCAAATTAAAAAAAAAAGTTAATAGCTAAACAAGTATTAAAATATTATTCACAAATTTTTCTTTGCCTTATAGCGAAAAAAGCTCGATTGAAGTTTTTTTAACAGTAGTAAAAATACAGATTGTCGAGAAACATTGCATCTAAACAAAAATTTTCTGGATTTCTTATATACAAATTTTCCTTCAAAAAAGTTTTGTTTTTATAAATTTTTTAATTTTAATTTTTCAGAATGTATATGAATTCAATTTTTTAAATTAAAATCTACTATGTTTTCTGTTACCGCTTAAAGTTATTTCTGGGAAAGTAAAACATTTCCAAACTCACACTGCAGTTAAAAATAAAATTGTCCAAAAACACATTGTAGTTATATAATTATATAATTTTGCTCTTAAACTTTTTGTCAGTTAAAAAACAAGAATCCAACGACCAAATTTAGAACAAAAAAAAATTAACAGAAAATGCTTCAATTGTAATCTAAAAAAATCCTTGTTAAAAACAAACACATGAGACAACAATAAAAAAGAGAAAAGAAAAATGAGAAGGCAACCAAGCACATCCCCTTTCTTTTCTTTTTTCTTCTTTCGTCTTTTTCAATTTTTATATTATCAAAAAACAAAAAAAAGAACATTGAAAATAAATTTATATTACCAACGTTTCACCACTCATACAGTGTCTTCATAAAGGCAACAAAAAATAATTAAAAATTTCAAAAATATTAAAATTCAAGCTGTTCCTGTCGGCTTGAATTTTAATATGTTTTAATTTTTTTTTATTTATTTTTTTTTTCCTAATTTGGTCGTTGGATTCTTGTTTTTTACAGCAGTTTTCATTAATTTGATGATTGGACGTCAAACAGGATTTCTAATTTTAATCTTAATCTGATTTAATTTTCTTAAATTTTAATAATAAGTTGTTCAAACACTTACTTTTGTTAACATGAATTAATTATAACCTCACTATAACTTAAAAGTGGGCCAAAAGACCGTAAACACTTTTTATTTTGTGTCTTTGATAATATATAGTCTCCTCACATAATGACAATTGGGAAAATACTTTTAGAACGAAGGAAGTAAAGTAAAGTGCATCCGAAACATTAATAAAGAAATTGCGTGGGGTTTAACCATCTCTAAATATTTTTAAATGTACTGAAAATTGCTACATTAATATGAGAAATATTAAAAATATATATTTTGAACTTAAGACAAAATTTTTTTTTATTAAAGAATTTAGCTGCCCCTAAATACTTTTTATTTTGTTTCCATGTTAATATATAATTTTCAAACACAATGAAAATTGGGAAAAGTTTTATAACGGAGGAAGTAAAATAAAGTCCATCCAACATGAATAAAAAAATTACGCTGGGCAACCCCCCCCCCCCATTGTGTATAAAATTGCAAAAAAAGTCTGAAATCGAGCCAAAAATATGAAGAAAGTGCGTGTTGCACACAAAAAAAGAGCTTCAAAGGAGGTACACCTAAATTGTTTCACATAATTATAGACATTATTACCCTTTATATTTAAATCTTTCGCGCATTATTTAAAAAGTTTTTATAATTTTAAGTTATGGAATCTGTTTTAAAAGAATCAACTTGTTTTTTCCGCAGCATAACATTGATCACAGAATGTGCAACAATAAAATAGTTATCATATTTATCATATTTACTTAATATTTTTATAGATAGGATTCATTATCCGTTGTCAGCTATTCCATTATTATACAATCTGTGATAAATTCATCTTAAAAAAAACAAGGAGATTTTAAATGTAAATTTACATGCACATCCGCTCGGATGTGATCCATATTGTGGGTGCAAGTGGCTTCCCCTATAAGATAAATTTACCCTAATTTGAACTTAAAAAAAAAATTTTACAAAAGTTATAAACAAATTTTGAAAAATCAATAAATCAAACTTTCTCGAAAACGGGTTTACCGATCATGATGGTCAAAATATATGTTATAGAGGGTACTAAGGGAGTTCCGAAAAAAGTTCAATAACCAATTCTGTTGATTAAGAGGATAAAAAAAATAATTAAAATTTTTAAATAATTCTTTTAAAAGGAAGTGCTTCTGGAACACCAACAATTTTTCTTCTATATCATGCTCACATTCAAGACATTCAATATATATTTTTGCGGAAATGATCAAAGCATTACTTCATATGTATAGATGATGTTAATTTTGTTCATCAGGTTTGAAAATTATACCAATGATGTAAGATTTTTGATTTACTGATCAATAAGCTTTATTTTGTTCAATTTATTTTATTTATTTATTTAAGGTAAGTTTTTGGATTTTTTAGATGTTTCTTTAATTATTTCAAGAAGAATTCGAAATATATTTATTTATTTTATTATTATTTTAAGTTATAAAGTTACGCTTTATTTTATTTACTTTGTGTATTTTGTTAATTAGGATAGGAGATATGTTTAAAAAAATTCCTGAAGAGGCTCCACTTCGTGGGGCGAAAGCTTGAAAAAAATAAAGCTTATTGATCAGTAAATCAAAAATCTTGCATAACTTGATAGTTTAAAAAAAGAACAACTACTTTTTGGCCCCTGAAATGCATGCAATTCAATGAGAATAAGGGGCCAACTTAATTTTTGGCTCATGGCGCAGTAAATTATACGCAATGGTGTAATAAAATTCAGATGCAACAGCATTATTCGACTGAAAACAAATTTTATCGTG
>JAAAKG020142876.1:0-11505 GCA_010014905.2 Druon quercuslanigerum
CAAGAACTTGAAAAACGGTAAAGCTTCCGGGGTAGACAGTATTAACGCTGAAATGCTTAAACACGGTGGCGAATACAGGAGAAGTCCCAGATGATTGGAAAAAAGCGATGATCGTGTCAATATACAAAAGAAAGGGAGATAAAAGCGACTGCAATAATTACGGAGGGATCAGCTTATTAAGTACCGTAAGTAAAATATACTTAAAAATACTTATTCGTAGGGTAATAAAAATAACAGAAGAAAAGATATTTAGCTTAAGGCAAATCACAGAAAAAAGTTTGAGGGTGGCAAAAAAGTTTTCTGTGCATTTGTTGACCTAGAAAAAGCTTTCGACAAGCTAGAGAGAAGTAAACTTTGGTGACTGGTTCGATATTATGCAAGGCGTTAGACAAGGATGCGTTATGCCTTCACGGCTATTTATATTATTTCGGGACAAGTGTTTAAGAATAGCTCTTTTCGACGAAGAAGTTGTGGATCTCGAAACAGTATGGGTACATGAGTTAGCGTTTGCAGATGATAAGGTTGTCATGGCAGAATCTATCGAAGATTTGCAAAGAATGTTAAATAGATTGAATGCAAGCGTGAAGAGCACGAGCCTCAAAATTAACGTAAATAAAGTTGATAAATTCGTATACCTTGTTAGCTTATCTACTGGGGACGGGAAGATAGATGAGGAGTTAGATAGACACATAAACGAAGGTAAGAAGATTTTTGGTAGAGCAGACCCCCTTATCAGAAGTAAAAGTATATCAAATAAGGTTAAAATGGCAATACATATTTCTATATTTGTACCGACTGTACTATACGGCAGCGAGATATGGACCTATCAAGAAAAAGATAAAAGTAAAATTAACGCGATTGACATGAGATTCGTGCGCATAATATGCGGAAAAACTCTGATGGACAAAGTGAGCAACGACATAATCCTTTAAGAATGTGGTGCGGAAGAGAGGCTAGTCGACACATGGAAAAGAAATCGGTTAAGGTGGTTCGGGCATGCTGAGAGAATGAAGGATGTACGACTAATGAAACAAGTGTATCAAGTTAAAGTCAATGGCAGCGTACCCAGAGGCAGACCGCGAAAAGAATGGCGGAAAGCATGAAAAAATGCATGAACGTTAAAGAAGCTAGAGATGTATGCCAGGACAGAAAAGAATGGCAGAAAATAGTTAATAAGAAGAGTGTCAGTAGAGTGAATGACGCCTGAAACAAAAGACCTTGAATACTAATGGACCTAAGTGGGGAACCTCACATGACGACTTTGTGAGGATCTTCACTTGGGGTGATTGCTAGCGAGATTGATCAGCAACCTGGGTCGAAGCAGTGTTGCGGAATGAACGTGTTATTTAAATAAATAACATGAGAATTCTAGAACAGTCTAAAAACCGAGTGAGTCACGCCTACGCCGAAAGGGAAATGGCTTAGTGGTGTAATAATAATAATAAAAAACAGTACAAGAACAAGTAAGAGAACATGAAAGTTCATTTTTAACCGAAACAGATTAATTTTTAACCAGATAGTTCCATTTTAAACCAAGAAAGAATGACTTGATCAAGATCCTTATCCGCCCCCCCCCCACCCCCAGACTTTACGTAATTTATGTTCGGTCCCTTATTTGGACAAAAATCTTCACACTCCCATGAAAAGTATTTTCCAACTTCTTCGCTGATTTTCCAAAACAAATATCTTTGCTTATTGGTTGAACATTTCAAAGTCGAAAAGATTCAAAATCGATTAATTTGGAATTTGATTATTAAAAGATAAACAAATTCATAGGAATTCAAATTCTACTGTTTTGTGCAATTTTAAAATAAAAGTCTTGTTGTCCACATATTTTAAGACATTGAATATCGTTTGAAAAGTTTAATGCTTTAAACTTGAATTCAAAAAATTTAGTATTAAAGAATTTTAAACTAAAGAAATTTCAAATTGAACTTCGAATCCAACAATATTTCTATGTGAACGGCTTTAAGAATAAACGAGGCTAAATAAAAGCAATAATCTGTTATTAACATAAAAAAATTCAAATGTAATTGTTTTTTGTTTTAAAATTATTTTAAAAAATTGTAATTCTTCCCTGTAAAGAGTTTGGGGCAGAAATTTTAAATCATAAGATCAATTATTTGAAAGAAACTAATAAAATATTTTTAAATATTATTTTCAGGCGTTGATAAAATCGCGCGGAGATAGAATCAAAGTGGAAAAATCGCTCAACAAGTTTAAAGAATATGTGGATTTGGCAACAGTAGGAAAAGTATCTGATAAACCTTACATGATAAGCGACTTAACGAGGATGATTGAAGTTTTATTAAAATACGTGACTCTTCCCTGCGTGGAAGTCAATAATGTGGTCGAAACTTTAAAGCGCGTTTTTGCTTTAAACGGAAATCG
Organism: Druon quercuslanigerum; assembly: GCA_010014905.2. Classification (NCBI taxonomy): domain Eukaryota; kingdom Metazoa; phylum Arthropoda; class Insecta; order Hymenoptera; family Cynipidae; genus Druon; species Druon quercuslanigerum. Next base: position 2,392 of record JAAAKG020142876.1, read on the forward strand.
GTTTGAAATACCAGATCTGAAACGGGTATAATTGTTCTAATTCGTATTTTAAGTACGAATGAAAATGTCAAAGATGAAAAAGTACGAAATTATTTCAGTGTCAATTTGCGAGATTTAATCTTCAGCACTTTTTAAAGCTTTGGGTATTAAATATCCTAGTCACTTGTTCAAAACAGCTTTCTGAGTCTAACAAAACATATTATGTATGTTAAAAATAGTTTATATTTCGTGTGACAATGATACGTGTTCGTAAGAGAGATTATTATATTATATAATTCATTGAAAGAGCTTTATATCCAAATATTTTTGTAAACCATATCAAATTTTAAGACTTAACCACTTTTTAATTAATTCATATAAGTTTATTTATAATTAATTATCAGTTAGTCGTTAATATTTTTATAAAAACATTATTTAAATTTTTAACGAACTAAAATATTGTTACATTGGGAGGCTATTTATCATTTTGTCTGTATTCGTGTTGTTTTATTGCAATTGTATACCCTTAGTTATGATTAGATTCATTTTTTCATTTTTAGAAATGTAGAAGCTTGTTCTGAGATTATTATTAAGTATTAATATTTAAGCAATGTTAGAGAGGATTTGACTTCAATATGAAATCTGTTTTCTAGACTTAAGCATTGATATTTTGGATATTTAAATTTTATGCTGCTTTTTAAATGTATGCAATATTTATATTTTAAGCAGAGTGTTTAATCCGTATTTTAAGTAAGTTGAGACGAACGTTGTTTCGTCTCCCAGTGACAATATATGCTCAAAGACTTGACTTCAAGAGACTTTAATAAATGTATTTGTGTGAGAAATTTATATTTGATCAATTATTTTAAACCACTTCTCCTATTTTACTTTCGTCCTCTAAACTTGCATGATACACAATTTAAAAATTAATTAGTTTTAACAATTAGTCTTTACTCTTCAAACAAAGTTTTCAATTGTTTCATTTCTTACGCTTCAACAAGGTTGAATTCATTATTTTTTAAAGTTTTAAATTAAAAAGCATATAATTTTCTAATTGTTCAGAATAATTAAAATATAAAGGTTTACAATATTTCTGGCAATTTAACTGCAATTTTTAACGGTGAAAATGATATTGTTTTTTTTTAAAGAAATCACATTTTTTAGTAAAAAAAAGATCGCTTTGAATGACATTTGATACTACGCAATATGATACTATATATTAATAATATATTTATCATATTTATAGTTTCTATAATTTCCATTTAAAATTATAGATTTTAATACGCAGTTCTAGAGCAGTTTGATTTTTGAGACGTTAAAACTAAAATTTTGTCGTAAATAATTTATGGTCATTTCACAATTTTATGGTTTCAAATTCAAACATTAAAAATATCAGGACGATTTCGGCTTTGAGTCTTTGAATGTGTCATATTCAAAGCCTTGACAGACAATTTTAAATTTCATAAATTTATATGTAAATATAAATAATTTTCGAAATAAAAAGTTTATAATTATGTGTCATTTCAAGCATTGGAATTATACTATAGCAATCTTGTTTTTTTTTAATGTTTAATTTTCAAAGTAGTCTGAAAGAATTTTTAAACATTGAGCGATTTGAAATTAAAAAATTAAAAATGGAGATTGAATCATTTATATAATTCTGAATGGTTAAAATTTTAGAGTTGTGAGTCCTCACATTAAACGTTAAATTTTCTTGTTGAACGCAGAATCTTAATTTTTTTCCTTTCATAAGTTTTAATTTAGCAATTAATATTGAATTGGTTGAATTTAAAAAAGTATAATTACCAATTATAAAATTATGAATTTTTAAACTATTTAAATTTGCGTCAAGTAAATTAAAATTTTATGTTTTGAGTATAAATAAGTTTAATCATCACATTTTTAAAACATATTTAAAAATTCGTTTAATAATGGATGTTTACATTGTTTATATTTTAATGTTAAGAAATAAAAACTTTTTAACTTTTTTAAAAACTTTTTTTGCAAACAAAATGGCCACTCTGTTAATTGCATAATTTTTTTAATATTTTTGATATTATTAAAGAAAATCCAGTTTTTTCATAAGTAGCAACAGAAAAATCATGGAATTTCGTAACTAGATTCTTGTAGCAATCCTGAAATTAGAAAGTCTACCAATTAAGTACAAAATACATTGTCTTAAAAACGATTCTCTTAACCGAGTTTCTTTCATCAAGCTTGCCTGTAATTTAAAATAGAAAAACTTGATCGATTTTTTCACAAACTATTATTTTCACCCGAGAAATAAACAATGTACGTACTTAATTTACATACCCCCTGAGTTTTCGCGCAAACTCAGTAGCGGTTGCTCTACTTTCGTAGGAAAGACGCACCGTTTCCAAGGGAACGTATTTCCAAACTCCTCAAAATTAGTCGAAAGAAATGCAGGCGTAAAGAAAAATATTTTTCCAGTTGATATTTAATTTTTACAGAAAAATGTCCTTCCACGCGACGCCTTTACTCTACCTCAATATGGGAGGCGAGATGTTATATGTTTTACGCGAGAGATTAAGAGCTCAGAAGGTCGATGTCGAAAAAACTATCCAAGGCTAGTCTAGATTTATTATTTAAGATCCACTCTTGACCATGCACGATCATGATCATGAAACTTAATTTATTCATTTTTTATCACATTGAACTGTTACAAATTCGGAACATATTTTGAATCTCTTCGAATCCTAAAGACAAAATCAGAAATCGATTCTAAAAAAAAATATATTAAATTTAAAAGGAAACAATTGTCTTTGTTTTCTTTATTGGCTACTTTCTTCTTTATAATAGTAATTTTCCTGCAAGCTTGTCGTTTTTTTAAATCCTAATTCATATAAATTTAGCTATATTTAAATAAAAGCATTGATTTAGCTTGTTTCAAATTCAAGAATTGGAAATAATTGAAAATCCACTGCATACGAAACTTAAGAGAGGAGCATTTTATAATTTAAAACCAAAAAAATTTAAAAGGAATCTAAAAATGTTGACATTCAATTTAAAATATGACCATAATAATAAGTCACTGAAAATTATTTGCATTGCGTACCAAATTTTTGTTTTTGATAGTTAAATAATTTTTCTGTAATATTTTTATTTATTATATTATAATTGTATGGAAAATTATTATTATTAAATCTTAAATAGTAATTTCTTATTTGATCTATGTTTCATTTATAAACAAAAAGATCTCAACTTTCTGTTCACTAGCACTTGCACGATACGAAACTTAAATTATTTACAAATAGTATGTATTTTTGACAAGTATTGAGTTTCAAAATTATCTTTTATGGTAATTATCCGTTTTGATGCAATTAATTATGTAAGTTCTCGAATTTGATTCAAATTAAAATTGCTGTATAATTAGAATCGAATACCTTATGTATTATTTTTAATTTTATATTCACATTATTTCTGTATATATATATATATAATTGAAAGAAAACATACACCACGAGAATCAGAGGATGTTTAATTTATAGTTACGAAAGTATGGAATTTTGTAAAATTTAGATTTTAATTGTTTTTTTACACGTATGACATTTATCCATAATGACCGAAAATCTGAAATGGTCGAAACACTATTAAAGAAGATTAAAAATATTTCTACAGGAAAGTTTTTGTTGATTAAAGATGGGGGCTTAGTGGAAAGTCCAAAGATAATTATGAAAAAATTTCAAACCTGTCTAAATATTTTTCCCAATTATTAACAATTATTATTAAGACTGTCACAATAATCAAAATAATTAAATTTTTTATTCCGATGAAAGAGATTTTCTCGTTGTTGCAAAATCTTCCAGAAAATAATAAAAAGTTTGAAATTAATTAATTAAGTTTAAATAAAATATTAAATAAAATTATGCGGAGAAAATTCCAGAAGCAGAATTGTCCCTTTCAATGAGTTCTACAATGAGTTTTACATTTTTTTAAATCAGTATTTTCCAAATTAATCTATATAGTTAAAATGTTGTTTTTGATCATTATGGAAAGTTTCTAACTGTTTCAAAATTAGCAAAACAAATTAAAAACGATCAACATTAACTAAATAGCATCCATTTAAAAAAAAAAGAATAATTTTTTTTAGAATATATGCGAAATGAAAAAAAGTTCAAAATCAAAATGCTTCTTTTCGAACAGTTCCTCAAACATTTCTGTTCCATTTTTTAATACTTTGCACCAACAAATTTTGGAAAAAAGAATATTTAGATTTTTCGATATATATTTAGAAATAAGTGCAGAATATCGAAAAATGGAACATGAACTTTTTGTAGACTTCTGTGAAAGGAACAATATTTTGCTATTAAACTTTTTTAGTAACTCGCATATTCTTTGAAAAAAGGTTGATTTTCATAAGAACGGTTACTTTAAAAAATTTAAATTATTTATTTTTACTGTGTTGAGACAATGAGAAGGTCATCAGAATCGTAAGGAAAAAATTAATTAATTATTCAGAAAAATACCGGCTTTGTAAAGTGTCACCTTTAAAAAATTTTTTTTTAATTGTTGCTACCCCATCCAATCTGAATTAGAAAGAAAATTTGGATAAAGCTTTACATTTCCAAAATTAAACCAATAAGATAAGGCTCATTATTTCCTTCCTAAAATAAGAACAAAACAAAAAATTTCCTTTCTTATACTGATTGTACATCATAACGGACTTGTATGCAGATAATGTTCACAAAATATTAAAAATACATTATCATTCTATATACAGTAATGGATGATGTGACGGCAGCCCTATTGAATCCAAAGACACTCTCCTTAATATTTGAAAAATCTGCATTAATGGACATGGCTTCCATTCGCTCGATTCTCGAAAGCGTTGTACTTTGCTCAATAATGAAATTGGATTCAAACAGCATGAATAAATTATTCGATTTGATGACGATGATGTTTAAATATCAATTAACGGCTGCAACCGGACCTAGAGAAGTCATTCTCATCACCTTAAATCACACAGATGCGATGAGAGATATGGTCACGGACGAAAGTGCGCACGAATGTGTGAGCTTAGTTCATCAAATGATTGTTGACGTGAGTCTTATTCCCCATCAATTATCATTTATTCATTCACTATATACGTATCCCGAAAAGCACGTTGAGCCTCGAAAATTTTCAATCTAAAAGATTTTATATATAAATAACAAAATCTAGAAAAATTTGTTCTTGGTTTTTTCTATGGCTACTGGCTGTAATATTACGTTAAACAGAAAATTAAATCTGATTGTTGCGAAATACTTTTTTAATATAATAACTACCCCTCCTACAGTTAGAAACAAAAACACATTTTTGTAAAACTATACTTGAGTTTCACTTGTTTCAAAGAGGGTGAGATGACAGATTTCATATGAAATAAAGCAATCTGACCCAGACGATGATACAATATTGTTTAGGGCTCAAATACATTGTTTTCCAAGGCAAAATATGAGACACGTATTTTTTTTGTTTTTCATCAAAACTTTTTTTCGTGAACTTAGGGCTACTTGAATGTTTAGTTGACATTATGAAAAAACTAACAAACATTTCCTTTAAAAAGTCGTATCTTGGGGAAAAAATTAACATTGTTTAATTTTTTCGCGGCATCTTGTATTTCAATGTATATTCTTTAAAATCCTTAAATAAAACTTAAATTAAAAAATATATATTATTAAAATTGTGTGCATTTTTAGAAAAAGCTAAAAAGTGAGTTTTCTTAAAAAGGTCACATTTGATTTTTTAAATTATTTTTTAAAATTCATAATAGTATAAACTGTCCCTTCACATAGAAAAACTGATTTTTTATAATATCAAAACATTAATTTTTTTCTAAACATTCATACTTTTATGTCTCAAAGAAGCTAGAATTATATAAATTTGCAAAATATGCGGTTACGAAATTTATAAATATCAAATCTTTTAGATTTTAAATACAAAAATTGACAAAATTACAATTTTTGCTGTTTTGAAAAGAGAAAAAAAAAACAAGAGGCAAAACTAATCAAAACAGATCATCAAAATTCATAATTTCCATCCTTTCCTTATTAAAAACTTTAATTCTGGAAATGCACCTTAAATGTAGGAAATTTGTAGCTGAATTAAAAAAAAAACATTCCCTAAAATTACGAAATTGTAACTTATTGTCCCAACTTTATCATAACGTAATTGCAATTGAAAAAAAATAAATTTCTAACTGAATTTTATTTTCCTAATATTATCTTAAACTTAAGAAAATTATTTTTCTAAAATTTACCAGAATATTCCGAAATTCATAATCGGGATGATATAATTGCGCGGAAAAACGAAAAATCTAGTTTCGGGAAAATACCGAGAATTTAAGATCCGAAACAGAAAATTTGCAAAAAATTAAAATTGTCGAAATTTTGAATTCCCAATTACCGAAGTTTTAGAATCCCAAAAGAAACATTCTATTTAATATTTTTCTCGGTTCAAATTATGTGTTCTTTTAAATTTATACGTACATACTTTAAAATTCTTCAGAGTTGTTTTGAATTTAAATCTTTGCAGTTTGTAGTATACACGATATGAAATAAAATATTATTCTAACAGATATAAAAAATATCAAATTTAAATATTTTGTTCTGTTTTTGGGAGCCTGAAATTTTCGGAAATTTTAAATTTTAGTATTTGGAAATGTATAGAATATACTAATTTGAAGATGAACTAATTTCTTGAAGTTGAAGTTTTGTCATTTTTTAAATCTTGCATTCAAAGTTTCGGAGATTCTAAATTTCTGAATTGTTCTAGTTGCACTAACTTTTATTATCACAACATTTAAATTTCATTTCTAAATATTTTTGGTAGTTTTATAATTATAAAAATTACACAATAACATAAACGATAACATCCTATTCAAGAAAAAAAGCAACACATGTGCAATTTTTCACAAAATTGCATTTTAGTTTTTTCGAAAAATGTACGATATGTTTGTAATTCAGAATTTTTTTGTACTTCCCCCACATTTGTGCACAGACGTTTTAAAAATAAAGGTCAAAACACCGAAAACTGTAATTTGGTGATTGCGGATTCTCTTTTGCTACGGCTAGTGTGCAGGTTGTATTACAAGCTGCCGTAAAATCAAATTATGTCAATTTGTTCCCAACATACGACTTTTTAAAGAAAGCTAATTTAAGCAGACATAAACAATGTGTTTCAGCATTAAATAATTCCGTGACATCATCTAGTTCAGATTCATGTTTTTCGTTTTTAGTAGGAAATACTTGAAAATTACCAGAAAAAATAGCATATAAAATTAAAAATACTTCAGGCACACCATTCAGAGACTTTTCTTAAAAATAAAATTTTCCAGTTGTATTCAAACCTGAGCTACGAAGAAGTTTGGCAAGCGAGAAGTGAATGCTTGGATCTCCTGAGAAATTATAACGTGCGAGTGAATGTTCTCTTAAGACTCGGCCTTCAAAATCAAAATGGCACATTCAATACTGGAAAACAAAATTACAACGAGCGATACGAAAAACAAAGGGCAGAAATTGGCCACTTGAAACTCACGGACATAGTTTGCGAAAAGTGCACAATTGGATCTTTCAATCTATTCGGAGATCGGATCACTGTACTTGGAAAAAATATGTAAATAATAATTTTTCATTTTTTTTCTTTCTTGTCACATGGAACATTTTTTCAGTTATGGACCATCCATTCGATAAGCCATTCATTCATATTTTTTCTACTTTTCTACTATAAAAGATCAATTTTTAATCCAACAAGATGAAAAAAAAAATAATTGAATATTAGAAAAAAATGGTGATTTACCAATGTAGTTGAATTTTCCAAAATTATTAGATTTTGAATAAAATAGTTTAATTTCTGACCAAATAGTGAAATTTTCAGCATAAAAAGATGAAATTTCAATCTAGCGGTTGAACTTTCAAACAAAAAAGACGAATTCAAACGAATATTTAAATTTTCAAGATAAAAGAAAAAAAAATCTTCTAGAACATGTTCTATGTTCGCCAAAAGAACTCTTTTCCACCATGAAAAATTAATTTTTAAGTTTTTAAGCTAAAAAGTCGAATGTTTTAGAAAACAGTGGACTTTTAATGTGGAAAAGATGGATTCTTAACAAAAATGATAATTTTCAATCAAGAAAAATAAATTTTTAACAGGATAGTTGAAAATGTAGCAACCAGTTGAACTTTCAACAAACAAGAATAATTTCTACCCAAAAAGGCGACTTTTTCACAAGATGTATAATTTTTCTATCAAATAGTTGAATCTTCAATCAAAAAGTTGAATTTTCAACAAAGAAGATTAAGTTTTTAACAAAAAAGACAACTTTTCAAAGAAATACACAAATTTTTTTACAAATAGTTGATATTTTAACTTATACAATATACAGGATAAAGTTTTATCCAAAAATAGAACAGTTAAATTTTCAGATGCAGAATAAATTTTTAACCAAACAGGGAAAAGTTAAATTTTCAGATACAAAAATGAATTTTAAGCAAACAAAAAATTAATTTTTAAGAACGATTTTAAATTTTCCACAAAAAATATGGATTCGCGGCCAAGAAGATTAATGTTCTGCCAAAAAAGACGAATTTTGAACAAAATATATGAATCTTTAACAAAATTATTTAATTTTAAAGCCAAAAAAGACGAATCATCTACAAAAAGTTGTATTTCGAACTAAAAAATACGATTTTTCATCCAAAAAGTTAAATTTTTAAGCAGTATTTCAAACAGTAAAAGTTTCAAAATAAAAGTTAATGCAATTTTTTCTCAAAGTTGTTCAGCTTTAAGTCAAATAATCTACTTTTTAACCAAAAAAGATCTATTATCAACGAAGCATGTACTAGATGATATGTCAACGAAGAAGATACGATTTCTACCAAAACAGACGAATTTTCAAACAAAAAGTGCAACTTTGAACTATAAAAGATGACTTTTTAACCAAATAGTTAAATTTTTCACTGACAAAGATACATTTTTAACTAAAAATAGAATAGTTTAATTTAAAAAATTTATTTTCAACAAAACATGAAACGAATTTTTATAAAAATAGTTAAATTTGCAACCAAAGAGATAAACCTTTAACTACAAAAATTAATTTTTAACAAAGCAGTCGAACTTTTGATAAGAAATAAGAATTTT